>JAVSCE010005879.1:0-63138 GCA_032199065.1 Smutsia gigantea | reverse complement strand
AAGCGGGTCGAGAGGTACAAAGAAAGTGAATAAGTCACGGCATGAAAGCACATCGGGGGAGCAGAGCCAGTGATACTACAGTGACCGTGAGGTGGCGGATGACAGCTACACTCACTGTGGGGCCATGTGTGCAAAAATATGGAATCTCTAGGATGGATGCCTGATACATACACCTAATTAGGATGTAAACTAATAGGAAAAAGAGAAAATTAATGAATTCTGGCATCTTGCATCCTGCTGTCCCTTGAATGTGCTGGAAGCCCCTGAAAGCATCCCTTTCATCAGCCCCTGGGGCTGCCGGGGCCTGGAAGGACACAAGGCCCACCTTCCCGGTCTTCTCCGGGAGGGGCACAGGCCCAGGTCTGATTCAGGGCATATCCCGTGCAGCAGGCCCAGGGCTCTCCGCGGACTCTGGGAGGTGCTGGGCCTCGGGGAAGTAGGAGGGCCGGGGTGGGGTCCACACAGTCCCAGCAAGTGTGTCGCCGCAGGACCCCCAGGTTGGCCCTGTGTCATCCCAGCCCTTCCTTGTCCCATCATGGTCACATCCCTGTCGGTCCTCCAGGGGACCTGGCTGAGGACCCAACCCTGTGGGAGGCGCACAGCCCTTGGGGACAGTCCCAAGGTAGCCAGAGCTGTGGCCCGAATGTGACTGGGGTGGACGGTGGTGACTGGCTTGGGGACTAGGCCCAGCCACCAGCCCTTCAGAGGACCAGACAGGGTGGCACAGGCCAGGGTGCTAAACCTAGGGCCGCAGGCCTGAATCAGACCTCTGGTCCTCTCTGGAGGGCAGGCAGATGGGGCGGGGCTCTTGTCTTGCCAGATCTTCGGACACAGCTGGCCCATGCTGGGCAGAGGGACGTAGCCCCAGGCCACCGAACGCAGCATCTCAACACCAAACTGTGAGACACTTTCTGACAGCACAGGAAGTCCCCACGGCCTCCCACTGCCGGGGGAGGCAGAGCCTGCTGGGTCCCCCCATGCAGGGCGGGGCCAGCGGGGCGTGGGCCTGGGTCGCCTTGCTGTAAAGGGAGAAGGGAGCGGGGGCGAGAGGGTCTCTGAGGCCCCCTTGCAACCGCTTAGGAAAAGTTCTGTTCTTGGGAGACAGTCCGGGGAGAGAAGCCGGACCCCCACTGGCGGGGCTTCTGGGGCTGGGGGGCCCGGTGGGGGGGGGGCGGCTGAGGCCCCGCTCGTCCTGTTCTTCTCCCAAATTGGTTTTTAGATGCAAATCTTTGAATTCACCTTGCAGAGCTTGAGGTGCACCCCAAACCCCTTCATCTGATGAAATGACCTTGTCTCCACCCAGAAGTGGGGAAACGTGACATTAGCTTTGTCCTTGAGTTCACGTGGCTTTTGGGAAGTTGTCCTGGGCTTCTGTGCCTCCATTCCAGTTTAGGAAGATGGTGATGAAGCCTGGAGCAGGCCCTCTCTGGACGTCGGGCTGGCCTCTGTGCTGTGCTCACACAGGGAGCCCAGACTTGTGGAGTTTGTCGTGCAAGAGCCATTGTCCAACTTGCCAGGGACACCCTCCAGGCCACTAAAAACAATTTTTAATAGGAAAGACATTTTTATTTCTTTTCATAAAAGTAATGCTTGCTGGTTTTAAAGAACTCAGAGAATACAGAAACACATGAAGCAGACACTGGCTGCTGTCCCCACTGGTCACCTCCCCTCCTCACTGCTGGAACTCCAGACCCATCGTCCTCCGGCCCTTTCCTGGTCTTTGCATCCAGATACGCACACCTAAGAAGAGAACAGGACTGTACACGCTGTCTGTGGACTGGCTTTTCTACCATCAGTGCCCTGGGGAATCTTTCTGTGCCCCTGCTCCCACTGGGCACTGCCCCTTTCATGGCTGGGACTGGAGAGGTTTAGCATCCTTCCAGAAATTCCTGTTGCCTTGTACTGCGTGGGCTCCAGCAGGAGTCTTTCTCTCTATGTATTGGTTTCTGTCTGCCCTCGAGATTCGGGGATGGCAGCCCTACCCCTTTTCACCTCCCAGCTCCAGGCCGTGGCCTCTGCACTTTACTCCTGGACCACAGCAGGCACACTGCTATCCTCGTCATTTCAGACAGCAGGGCCCGCTGCCCAGGGGTTCACCCCCGGGACTGGCTGCTTCTTGGGGGTGCCCACCATCCTCTGGCTCCAGGACTCCTCTGGCATCAACTCGAGGCTTTGTGGTCTAAGAGCAGCTCATCCCCATGGTAGATCCTCGTCTGGCTGGACTGGGAATTCTAGGGTCACCCTTAATGTCTGTCTGTCCTCTGAAAACACTTTGCTTTTTCTGTTTCTCAGAATTTCACCGGACAACCCAATAATCTGATGCCAGCGCCCGCAGAGTTTAGCAGCATTTCCTGAGAACACCTGGACTTTGATCTTTCTCTCTGACGGCCTCACATTTCTTTGTATTGTGAGTGTGTTTGTCATCTGCTGTCTTTCCAATCTCATCTTATCTTCCTCTAAGGAATTCTCATTTTCTGGCTCTTGAAACATTTACTCCTATCTCTCTCTGCCTCTGCGACTTCTGTCCTACAGACACTGGCCCTCTGTGTCTATGTTCCATCTCTCAGCCTGTGCTGGTATTTTCCACCTCCAACCTCTGCCCCTTCTTGGTGCCCATGGAGGCATTTCCTGACCTCGTCTGCCATCTCACCGAGAGTGCCCGCGATGTCCTGAAACCCATCCATCGTCCACCCTCTGAACGATAGCTGCTGTTCCCTACCCCGGCATCTCCGGCCACTTCGCCCTGGCTCCACTTCCAGGGCTTGGACGGGCTTTACAGGGGGCCTCTCCATGCCCGCCTGCCTCGCGGCAGTCCCGGGCTGCTGGGGTGGGGCGCCTGTGCTGGGAGGCCTGCCCCCCTCACCCTGGGCATGGGGCCTGCACGCCTGCTGGCTGCCCTGGCGGTGCATCAGAGCCGCCGCCCCCTCAGTAATGATGCTGGTGTGGTGGGTGCTGGGCTCAGCTCCGGTGGGTTGGTAGTGGGTTTGTAGAAACCCATTCTGCCACCATGTGCCCTCTGGCTCCAGGTGGGTGCAGGCCAGGGCAGGGCTGGCTGGGAGGGGGCCCGGCCAGGACCCCTGCTGCCTCCTGCCTCTGGCCCTGGGGGCTGGAGAGGGCCCAGCCAGCCGGCCCCGCGTGGAGGGGCCCCCTCAGGGATCAAATCTGCCTGTGCACACGGGACCCTCCAAAAATGAGCCCTCCCTCTGAGGAGCCTCTGGAATGTTCTGTCAAGTTTTGTTGGATTCAAAAGTAGGTCCACAGATGGTTTTTGGCAGCTCTCCCCACGCTCTGCCAAACCAAGGGCTGTTCCCTCCCCTTCCTCCCAGACCTTCTCACGGCCGCTGGTCGGCAAGGCAAGTTCTGGCCTCCGTTTTGGGTTGGCGACTTGACCCCAGCAGGCACAGGCCAGGGTGTGGGATGCCGAGTCCCAAGCTTCCCTCAGATCTGGGCCCCAGCATCTTGGGGGACTAACACTGACCTCCCTCCCAATTCTCAGTGTCTCAGAGGGAGATTCCAGTCAGCTGCAGGGCTCATGACCCGAGAACGCCCACACAGCCACATGGAGATTCCAGTGACCTCTGACCTGTGCTGAGGCCCTGCAGGCCCCCTGGGAAGATGGAAGACAGGGGCGCCTCCCTGGGGGACCCCAGGTTTCCTGGGATACAGGATGGCCCTCAGCACCGTGCAGACTGCAGCAGAAGCTGACCATGCCCCGGGATGCCAGTGTGTGGGGGAGACTCGGGGCTGGGTGGGGGTGGTCACCTTGGTGGACCCTGGGGGGAGGCGTCCTGGGAGAGCTGGGCCTGGTCTCTGCAGATGGGGGCTGCGATGTCACAGGTGACACAGGAAGCGGTCTGGCCCAAAGGAGCTTCAGCAGGGTGCTGTGTTTTGACCTGGGATTGAAACAACCTCAAGTTCTGGAGCAGGACTGCGAGCCGCTGCCAGTGTCGGTGTGGGGTGGGGGTGGCGGTCTCACGCAGGCAGCTCTACCCTGGGTGGGCACAGGAGTACCACGGGAGGACAGCCCTGCTTCCCCATGCACGCATGGCTCCCAGCCCCAGAGCCTCTCAGCCTTTGGCCTGTGGTCAAGCCAGCCTGGAGGGAGGGTGCAGGCAGGAGCCCCACTTGCCGGGCATGAGAAGGGGAGCTCTGGGCTTTAAGGCTGACAGCTTACAGCCACCAGCAAGCACGAATCCCATCCCGACCTTCCCATCCCTGGAGAGCGGGTGGGTCTACAGCCTATATGGACACTGGGGAAACTGAGGCTGGGAACCACCAAGTGGCTCCCCAAGGCTCTCAGCTAGTCAGTCACCAAGCAGACCTGCCCAAGGTTGAAGCTGATGCTCTGAGCTGTCTGCAGTCCTGCCGCTGGCTTGGGGTGGGGACACACGTGTGCTAGTCAAGTCTGCAGTGTGTCTGATACACCCTGTTTAGAGATCTGGGCGCCACCCAGAAGTGGAAGCTGGTGTTCTCACTTGTCCTAAGGATGTTGGACCCGGACACCTGGACCCTGTCGTGTCTGTGGCTGGTCCAGGTGGCACTGTGGTCCTTGCTCAGGCCTCCAGGGCACCCCCCCCACTTCCCTGCTCTGTAAGGCCAGTGTGCCCAGCTGGAGGCCATCTTGGTAGGGCCTCACACCGGGCACAACAAACCATGGGGCCCTCCTGGCCCTCAGTCTCTTCCTCTTCTAAACTCTGGGATGTTCTTGCATGTGTGTGTGAGCCTGGGGCTCCAGGCCCCATGGGCGTCACCTGGGTGTCTGGTATGTGTGTAACCTGAAACATGTTGACTTGCACAGACACCCACGTGGTTATGGAAACCTCTGAGCTAGTCCTATGATCAGGAGAAAAAATGCCCCCAGCTCGGGAAAAAGAAAACGGTCATGAACTTCTTATGCTGCTGTAGGGAGAGGACATGCCCTTGGTTTACAGGACACACATTCGCTGTCCTTGATATCATCTCTGAAAATCCTAAGCAGGGACAGCCTCCAAACTGGAATTACACTGAATCAGGGCGCAGGGGACAGTGGTGACCTGGTTAATAGCTGCACCATCCCCATTTTACTGAGCAGGACAATGGCACAGACACAAAAGGCAGACGCACATGGTCAGGTCTCAGAGGCTGACCAAGCAATGGCGCCCTTGGCCCCGGCACTGAGAAGGAGCTGGCCAGCTAGAGTCCAGGACAGGGGGTGCACACCATCCAACACACGTGGGCCCCAGGCTCTGTCCAACTGCCCACTGCAGCCCCCTCGGCAGGGCCTTCATATGCATCTGGCCTTTGCTTGCAAGGATGCGTCCTGTGATGGGTGGCGCCCCTGATACTGGCCCTGAGGAGCCCCCTGCAGTCACTTCTTAAAGATTTATCGAGGAGGGAGAAAATCCCCAAGAAAAAAAAAAAGACAGTTCTGAAGAGCTGGGCTTGCCCAATCACAAATCCCCCCAACCAGGCCTTTTATCGATGAATGATAAGGGCTTGGGAATCAGCCACCGCAAGCTGTGTGTTGACTGAACGGGGGGCATTTCCTTAGGTCACATTTGCTATAAATCCCCCCACTCCTTTCAGCTTGGGGCTTCAGAGGAGCAGAGCCTGCCCTCAGGCTCCCGTCCCGCACCTGAGCCCCACAGGGAAGCCCCCTATGCCCCGCTGGGGTCGGCTCTGGGGCCCCGGCTTCCTGTGCTGGGGCCCGTTTGGCACTCTGAGGGTGCTCAGTGCGTGAAGGAGTGGCCATGGAGGGATGTGTGGGGGGCGTGGCTCTACACAGAGTGAGCAGAGGCCAGCAGAGGGACAGCAACGGGCACTGGACAGATGAGGCTTGTCTTCATCAGGAGCTTTGCAGAGAGCGGTCCGACCCGGGATGGGATTCCAACAAGATGTAAACAGTTTGCAAACAACCATTAATGAGACGTGCTTGACATAACGCCTTGTAAATGGTGACACGTGATGACAAGGCCTGTCTGCAGACAGGCTAATGGGAGTTACACGTGCACAGGCAGTTTCTGTAAGCCATCCTTGTCCTGCCGCAATTAATTTTTTCCAAACTGCTGTCTTCACTGAAATGATCTCAATTGTATGCTACTATTAACATGCCAGAGACCCCACATTTTTCTTTCTTTTTTTAAAAAATAATTCAGAACAAATGTGTTGGTGCTCGGAGCACATGGACACCGTGCATGCTGATGTGGAAGCTTCCGGTGGCATCTAGCTCTTGTTGCCATGTGCTCACATGAATGCCTTTAACAGAGTGTGTAGTTCCAAGTCCGGCAGACTGTTGAGGACAGCCACCTGTACCTGTTTGCATGAGGTGCTGCCTCTACAAGCTTTGGGTGGTCCTGCATGGATGCTCCATAGTGTCTAAGTCCCCTCTTGCTGCTGTAACAGATTGCCACAAATGTGGTAGCTTGAAACCACACAAATTATCTTATACTTCTGGAGGTCAACATACAAAAGCCGGTCAATGTAATACACCATGTTAACAGAATGAAGGGGAAAAACTACATGATCTTATTTGACACAGAAAAAGCATTTGACAAAATCAATATCCTTTCATGATGAAACACTCAACAAATTGAGAAAGGGCAGGGAAATGGGAAGGGGTTAGGCCGTTGCAAAAATCTACTTGGCCTGAGAAAATGCCCCAGCTTATTCTTTAACTTAATCTATATGCTGTTCTTCCTCTTCTTCCAGCCCCTTAATCAATTAAGTAATTTTGTACCAGGAAAAGAGATGGACCTCCAAAGTATAAATGATCCTATATGGGCAAAGAATGCCAAGATCAGGATCGACACAGTCACCTAAATAACCCTGTTCTTAAGACAAAACTTCAAAAGAATTATGAATCAGCTGTGTTTATCAGGTCTTATGCTGACCCCTCCATAAAGGGCCCTGTAAAACCCCAAACCCGAAACCCTTAAGCACACCTCCTCTCCGAGGTCAGCTGCACTCCCTCCCCTCTGAGTGTGTCCTGTCTTATACCAAATAAACTTTCTTGTTGCATAGATGATTACACTTGTCTCTGAACTCTTCTCCATGATAAAGATAAGAACTCTCCAACTTCCACCTCCAGTGGTAAACGTCTTTGTTACTTTGCTGTTTTATCTAGCTTTCTAGTCTTAACACAGTCCTTTTCTCTCTCCCTGTTTTATTTCAGACCAGTAGGGAAGTGGGTGTTCTCAGAACATAAACTCACTCCATCCAATGCTCTGTGGCTCCCCTAAACCCTGGGGTAGAAGGGGCTTTGTTTCCACACTGTGCAGACTCAAGTGGACATGGGACGCCAGGTGACCCTGGCTTTAGGAGTCAGGAGTCAGCGAGGGATCCGATCAGGAGTTCACCTTCTTTCCCTCCCTCTGCTCTTCCTTGCTCTCTGCTGCCTGCACACCTGCTGACATTCACTGCTACTCTTGCTTCAATGAATTCCTTTCTTACCTACATGAGTCTGACCTGGTCAAGAATATTTCTTGATCAGTCAAGAATCCTCCCCTGTCTGGATTGAGGTTTCACCTAGTGTGCAGGGAGAGGCCTCCACAGATGCAGCTTCCCAGCAACAAAACTAGGAATAGGAGGAAACTACTTCAGTGTAATAAACAATATATGAAAAATTTTCAGCAGACATCATATGAACTCAGTGGTAAAAGATGGAAAGCTTTTCTTTTAAGATCAGGAACAAGACAAGGGTGCCCTTTTTTTGTCACTTCTATTCAACATCCTACTGGAAGTGCTAGCCAGAGAGATTAGGCAAGAAAAAGAAATAAAAGGCATCCAAATTGAAAAGGAAGAAGTAAAATGATCTCTGTTCACAGATGGTAAGATTTTATATGGAGAAAACCCTAAAGATTCCACAAAAATCCTATCAGAAACTAATAAATGAATCCAGCAAAATGGCAGGATATAAGATAATCATTCAAAAATCAGTTGCATTTCTATCCACTAATAATGAACGATCTGGTAAGGAAATTATAAAAAAATCCCACTTAATCTTTTAGGGTTCCTGGGCCAGACTCCAACGTGAGTGTGTGTTGGAGGGGTGGTTCCCCCACATGCAGCACCAAACACTTCTTGGATGTCAGCAGCATGTCTGAGAATTCAGCCCAGTTCTCACTCTGTCCTGAGTGCCCCCTGACTCCATCCTACCAGACTGCCCTCCACCCCTCCAGGCGGCCAATGGGCTACAGATCGGAGGTTCCCACGACCTCCTCCTCAGGGTTATGAGTTTGCTAGAGAAGCTCACAGAGCTCAGGAAAACACATTTACCAGTTTAATGAAAGAAACTTTTAAGGATATAAGTCAACAGAGATATATAGGGCAAGGTCCCCAAAAAGGAGTGTGGGGCCTGGCTCGGTGGCATGTGGAAATGTTCTGGTTCCTCAAGTGTGGACACTGTCACTCAGGGAAGCAGGATACAGAAAAGGGTAAAATGCTTTTCTTGTGGTTCGTGGGGGCTGCTCTGCAAAGTCAGGATTGACTTAAGTCGCTTGCTATGGGCTGAGTTACTTCCAGCCCCTCTGTGCTCTCCCCTCCCAGGGTCTGGGAGCTGGAAGTTCCCACCCTCTTGGCTGGTCTCCCTGGCAACCAGCCCCACCCTCGGGTGGGGGGTCCAAAGTCTCATTAACATAACAAGACCCTTTTCAACTTTATGGCTCCTAAGTGTTTTCAGGGACTAGCTGAAGACCAGATATCCGAGAAATATACTTTGGCCATCTGAATGACCAAATATGTGTTTCATGTAAATCATTATATCACAAATAGCATCAAAAAGAATAAAATAATAAGATACTCAGGAATTAACCAAGGAAACAAAAGACTTGTATAATAAAAACTATAAAACATTACTGAAGGAAATTAAAGAAGGCATAAATAAATGGAAATACACCCTATGTTTACAGATCAGAAGGCTTAAAATTGGTAAGACCCTTACCATATACCAAGATTAACTCAAAATGGATCAAAGATCTAAGTATAAGACCTAAAACTATAAAACTTTTTTGAGAAAACACAGGACAAAAGCTTTACAAAATGGGATTTGGCAATGATTTCCTGATTTGACACTGAAGGCAAAGGTGGTAAAAGTAAAATAGACAAACTGGATTTCATGAAAATGAAAAAATCCTGTGCATTAAAAGATAATAGAGAGTAAGCAGAATAAAAGGGTAACCACAAAATGGAAGGAAATGTTTGCGACTCATATATCTGACAAGGAGTTAATAGCCACAATACTTCGAGAACCCCTAAAACTCAACAACAATAAAAACCAAACAACAACCCAATTAATAAATGAGCAAAGGACTTGAATAGACATTTCTCCAAAGAAGATCTACAAAGGGCCAAAAGCCCAGGAAAAGATGCTCGCCATCACTGGTCATGAGGGAAACGCACATCAAACACAATGAGATACCCCTTCACGCCCGCCAGGATAGTTGCTGTTATTGAGATGGTGAGGTTGTGGAGAAGCTGGGCCCCTGGTGCACTGCTGATGGAAATGTAAAATGATGCAGCTGCTATAGAAAACAGTATGGAAGTTCCTCAAAAAATTAAAAATAGAATTACCATATTATCCAGCAATTCCACTTCTGGGTAACTCCAAAAATAACTGAAAGCAGGGTCTCAAAGAGCATTTGTAACAACCACGTTTATAGGAGCATCATTCACAACAACTAAAACGTGGAAGCAACCTGTGTTCACTGGCAGATGAATGGATAAACAAAATACGGTATACGTGTACAATGAAATATTACTCACCTTTAAAAGAAAGGAAATGCTGACACGTACTTCAACACAGATGAATCTTAAGGACACTATGTTGAGTGAAGTAAGCTAGACACAAAACCGTAAAGACAGAAAGTAGACTGGGGGCTTCCAGGGGCTGCCTGGGGCTGGAGGAGGAGGAACGGGGAGTCATTGTTCAGTGGGTAGAGTTTCAGTTTTGCAAGGTGAGAAATGGATGGTGATGGTGGCTTCACAGCAGTGTGATGTATGTAATACCAGCGGGCTGTACCTTAAAAATGGTTGAGGCTAAATTTTATGTCATATGTATTTCACCACACACACAAAAAGGTTGAAAAGAAAATTTGGTGGCTTGGAACAATTTGCTGACATGTGTCACAGCTCAGTGGGTCCATCAGGCTCCGCTGTCCCTTGGGGTCTTGTCGTGCGGCTGTCACCTGCACAGGGCAGGAGCCATCCGAGGGCCCAGTGGCCCGTCTGGTGCCTCGTCCTGATTGGACAGCTGGGCTCCCCTGAGTCTCTCGGTCCAGCCCTTCGTGCGGCCTCCCACCAAGGCGGTCTCAGGCAGTGGGCTCCCAGGGTGCCCTGGTGGGAGCTGCAAACCTCTTATGCGAGCTTGGGAGACCTAGTACGTCTCTTGGCCAAGCAGTTCACTTAAGCCAGAACTAGAGTCATCGTGAATCGGCCACACCTCCCAGCCCATGCCAGAGTCCACCCTGTCCCCCTTCACAGCTGCCGCAGGCTGGGTGGGGACCTCGCCCCCGCCCCAGGGGTGTGCTCTGCGGCCCCTGCCTTAGAGGTGTGATGGGACTGACGGCGAAAGAGGCCTGGGCCAAGGGTGCTGTGCACCTCCTCCAGCCGCAGTGGCTGGCTGAGTACGGCGTTCAGTGCACGAACGTGTTCACGAGCGGAGGGGAGAGCCGTCTTCCTCTTACTTCAGACAAGGGCTGCTCGGCAGAAGTATAAAGTAAGCCTCATGTGTAATTAAACCTTCCTGGTAGTCACATTAAAAAAGTAAAAAGAATGAGATTAAGTTTAATTTGAATACTCTATTTAACTCAGTATACCCAAGATAAAATTTCAACAGGTAATTGATTTATTTAAAAATGACTATTGCGATATTTTACATTTTTCCCTATGTCTTCAAAATCAGGTGTGTATCTTTTACGGCACATCTCAGCTTCAGCAAGCCAGGTTTCAAGGGCTCGGCAGGCACATGCGGCCAACGGCGACCCTACTGGAGCACGCGGCTCTCGACGGCCAGGGTGGGCGGCAGGTCAGGGGTCTGAGCTGCAGGAGGGCACCTGGGGCTGTGCCCCCATCGCTGCCCCATACTGCCCCCCATGTCGGCCTGATTGCAGCTTCTCGGTGCTGCCCAGAGCCCGACTGGGACAGGACCTTGGACTCGGCTCCTGCACAGGGGCACCACCCGCCCTGGCTCCGGGGAGGACTGCGCCCTGACAGGTGTTTTGGGAAGTTCCGTGAGAACAACAGCGACATTTGGAATCAGGATTCAGAGTCCTCTTAATAACTGGACATTAAAGCAACGACTGAAGGAGGTGGTGTGTCCGCCACGAGGGGTGGGCCCAGGTGGCCCGTGTCTCCGTTGCACAGGATGGCAGGAGTTGGCCTCATGGGACCCTGTGAGGACCTCATGACGTTCCTTGGGGTCCCGGGGGTCGGGGAGTGGGGTTTGCACAGTGGCAGGTCTGGGGGGAGTTGGCCTGGGAAGGAGCAAAGTGGCTTCGGGAGTCACAGGACTGGGCCTCTCTCCAGCCAGGCTCTGGGCCCCATTCCAGGCCAGGCCCTCTCCTGGCCTCTGTCTGCTCCGCTGTCTGACAAAGGAAGGGTCCCTTGCCTGCTTCCCCAGGCTCTGTGGACACCCGGAGGTGTTCTGCCCTGCTGTCCCCAGGGCTTGGTATGTGTGGGAGGCTGGGTGGGGTCCTGGGATGGGGGCCTGCTCTTTGGGTGTGGTCTGCTCCTTCTGGGGCTGGCTTGCAAAGGGGTGGACACCCTGCCTTGAAAGCCAGACCCAGTGGTGGGTGAGGGACATCCGCTCGGGTCCAGCACCACGCCTGCATCTAGGCCCCATGGCCTGTCCCTGGAACACTGTCCCACTGTTGCCCTGGCCTGGGTCTGGTCCTGCCCTCCACCCTGGGTTGGGACAGCTCCTAAAGGTCACGTTTGCCCTTGAGCATGGAGCAAGGCTAGGAGGCCGACCTGGATCCCCACCCTGAGCACACAGAGCCCCATTCATCCAAGCACAGCTCTGACATGGAGGGGCTGGGCACCGTGCCCCAGCCAGGCCAGCGCTATGAGGGGGGCAGACCACATCGGTCACCCTTAACCAGACCACGGGGGGACAGATGCTGCCCGGGGCCCAGGTCCCGTCCCATCCCCAAAATGATCCCGCCCCAGATGTGGCCCCGACCTGGAATTGGAAGCTGGGTGCGCTGGTACCCGGCTCCAGGGGGATGGCCGCAGGCAGACCCTCCCTGCCCGTGGATGGAGCCCCTCCCCCAGAGTGCCAAGGGGACAGAGGGGCTGCATAGGGTGCCCTGGGCATCCTGAGCACAGCAGCAGCGGGTGGGCGTGACTGCGGCTCCCTGCACACCCTGGTGCCCTGGTGGGGCCTCCATCGCGGCTACCACAGACAGTTCTGCTCAGAATACCCACTCTTCACTGAGGACAGCCCTGCCACCTGCATGTGCCACTGACGTGGTGGCACACGCAAACCCCAGCACTGGACGGAGGCCTCCGTCCCCAGGGAAGGAGCTCTCTGGGCGCTGCCCTCCAGGCAGAGGGCTTTCCACCCAGCCCAGGGGTTCAGCCACCGTCCCAAACCCTGTGACCCTGGAAGGGAGAACCACACTGCCTGGCATTTTGGTCCCTGTTGGTTTGACTGGACAGTGCTGGGGGCCCCTTGATCCTCTGAGGCCACCCGGCGAGCCCCGGGTCATGGGGAGTAGGCGTCCTTCCCACCCCTGTGCAGGCTGGGGTCAGGAGCTGTGTTGGCCTATGATGGGCTAATCACTGGCGCCTCTGCCAGGTGGGACATGCCAGGCGCATCCAAGACACCACATGTCTCAACCCTACAAACTCCTGAAAGCTGACTCTCCATTTTCTCAGTTGGTAACTGGGGCAACTGAGACTTTGGGATGTGCAGTGTTTGCCTGGTGTCACGGGCTGGGAGGGGGCAGAGGGCTGGGAGGGGGCTGAGGGCTGGGGGCTGAGGACTGGGGGGCTGTGGGTGTCTCTTAAAATAAGATGATGACTGTGTTTGCCACATCGATTGACTCTGCCTTTCATGAATGTTCTCTGCAGCATGTGATGCTGTTTGAGAGCATTTCACCCACAGGGCTTCCTTCCAGTTTGGTGTCGGTCTTCCCAAACCCTGCTGCTTTATCACTGAAACTTATGTAATATGCTTAATGTGTTGTTGTTTCAGCAGTCTTCACAGCATCGTCACCAGGGTGGATTCTGTCCCGAGAAGCGTGTTCTCTGCTCATCCACAAGGAGCCGGTGCTCACCCTTAGGTTTCACCATGCAGTGCCTGGCACCAGTCCCGTCCCCAGGCTCCACTGCCCTGGCTCTCCTGCTGTCCCCACCACACCTGCAGGCATTCCCTCCACTGAGGCCTGAGCCCCTCACAGTCCATGAGGGCTGGAACCAGCTTCTTCCAGACACCTGTTGCTGTGGGTGTTTTGACCTCTTCCCGTGCACCACGAGTGACCTCAGTGGCAGCTGCAATAGTGACCCCTTCCCAGAGGCTCTCTGTCGCCTTTGCCCAGACCCAGCAGAGCAATCAGTGTCTCTGGCGGCTGCAGACTTAAAAGAAATATTTCTTAAAACAATGACCTGAAAGCTGAAAGGACTCCTTGGCCCGTGGGCTGCAGCATGGATGTAGTGTCGGCAGGCATGGAAACAACATTAATTTTGTCCATCTCCATCAGCGCTCCAGGGAGACCAGGGGCATTGTCAACAAGCAGTCATATTTTGAAAGGAATATATATTTTTTCCTCAACAGGAGGCTTGAAATACTGAGTAAAGTAGGTTGTAAATAGATGTGCTCTCGTCCAGGCTTTGCTGTTCCCCCACAGAGCACAATTCTTAAGGGCCCCTGGTTTTCAGAGTGGGCAGTGGAACTGGCTTCAGCTGGAAGTCACCAACTGCTTTAACCCCTGGCAAGAGACTCAGCCTGTCCTCTGAAGCTTTGAAGCCAGGCACTGACTTCTCCTCTCCAGCTATGAAAGCCCAGGGGGCGACGTCTTCCAAGAAAGCTGTTCCGTCTACACTGAAAGCCTGGTGTTAGGGCACAACCTGCATGAACAGTCTTAGATCTCCTGGGTAACTTGCTGCAGCTTCCCTGTCAGCACCTGCTGCTTCACCTGCACTTTGATGTTAGGGAGACGCCTTCTTTTCTTGAACCTCGTGAACTAAACCTCTGCTGGCCTCTAGCTTTTCTTCTGCAGCTTCCTCACCTCTCTCAGCCTCCACAGAGGGCTAAATCCTAAGTATGTGTCTGCACTGTGCATGGATGAAAACAGTAATAATACATCACTGACATAAAACATAGAAAAACTGGATGGCAAAACCAACCCCACTGGAGATGGAAGGGCAGGGTGTGGACAGGATACACTCTGACCACATAGATAAATTATCAAAAACGGAAGGAGGGTGGACATAGCATGCGTGTCGTGTGTGTGATGAGAAATAAGGCAAATGAATAAATATGGACTCTTCCATTGTTGCCTGTGTCCCCGGGAGCCAGGAGGCAGAGAGCAGAAAAGGGTGATGGAGACAAAATGTAAATGAGGCTGTGATAGTTGTACAGATTTAAATTGGAAATGTAAGTCTCATACCTGAGTTTTATCTCCCGCATGTGCACACGTGTGCATCCCCCCAGCCCCAGCTCTGTGCAGTGGAAGGGTTAGATACAGTGCATAAGAGACCTGGCAGCTGTGACTGGCAGGTCTTGAAATATCGCCCCACAAAACAGGGCTGGCGAGCTTTTGAGAAGCAACTGGTTCTGAGTTGGTGTACAGAGATGTCCACCTTGAGCCCGGAGCACCTGGCTGTACAGCATAGTGGAGAAAATTGTCTGGACGACTTGAATGGTGTCCGATCCAGATGTCCACCTGGAGAACCTCCCAGGGCCAAGGAGGGGGGGCGCTCTATGAGCTTCAGTAAGTGTACGAGATGCAAGAGATGGAAACCCATGGAATAGGTTTAAGCCCATGAAGGGTTGTTTGTACTGTTGTGCAGTTACCTATTGTTGGGTGGCAAATGGCCTGAGATCTTGTGGCTGAAGACAGGAGTGAGGCAAGACCGAGAGCTACCCACCCCCAGCAGCATTCCAGCCACAGGGATGCAGTGGGGCGGTGCTGCATCCTCTCAACCTTAGGTCCCCTTGGCGGCCAGCTTGCCAACCGCATGTCAGTCTGCCTTAAACAACTGGGGCAGTCCTAAACACTCCTGCAGTGGCCAGCGGAGTCCTCGGTGCATGGACAGTAGGAGGAAGGCCTGGGATCACCGTTGCCTCTACTGTGTCAATTTTAAGTCATTCTAAGTTAAATCTGGCACCCTGACAAGGATACCAAACTGCAGGGTCTCAGAAAAGACAGCAGCTGACTTCATGCAGGCGGCCTGCGTGGGCACGCAGACCCCCCTCTGATGGGGCTCAGTTGGCTGCATCGCTCCTCTGCCCTCTGGGTGCTGCCTCCCTGTGGGGCCCGTGGTCCCGAGCATGCTCCAGCTGCAGGAGGGGTCGCTCTCTCAGAGGATGTGCTCTGGACCCTCGCGCCCACCCACTTTGCTCACAGGCCCTGGGCAGAGCACATGGCCACGCCAGCTGCAGGGCCTGGGAGCCTAGCACCTCTTCTGGGGGGCATGGGCCAGCTGGGGAGGTGGGTGGGAAGCTTGTTGGGCGTGCCTGCCCCAGAGGGGACAATGTGAAGACGGAGGGAGTGATTGTCTATCAGTATAGACTCCCCCACGGAAGGATATGAGTGTGCCCTGTGGCTTCTTGGCTAACAAAACAGAGCAGAAGACACGTGGCCATTTGAGTTTAAGAGCTCACCCCCCAGGCCTGGGGCCTCTTGCCTCTTGGCCTCCATGACTGGCCATGTGTCTGGGGCAGGCGGCCTCCCCAGGCTGGGTGCCACGGACGGTGAAGTGGACCAGACTGTCCGCTGAGCTGTGCTGGGCTGTGGCACAGGGGAGAAATAGCTTTTGGTGGTGGCGAGGTGCTGGGATCTGGATGTCATGTGCTACCGGGGCATAGCCCAGCGCCCCAGGCTGTGTGTGTGCGTGCGTGTGCGTTCACAGAGAGGAGTGTTCACACTGTGGACAGCTCAGACTGTGCTTTTACCAGTTACCCTACGACACAGCCGTTCCTATTTCACCCACGTTCTTGCGCCCATTTCCAGCCTTGAGCGCAGTCAGTGCCCAGACGTGCCAGGGTTTGCCCAACCACCCCCGCTTCCCCTGTGATGGGCATGTAGGTTGCAGCAGTGTTTTTGTTATTTTACACAATGATGTAGAGATTACCTTTGCACATACAACTTTGAATTCCTTATTATTTATTTAAATTAATTTCTGGAAATGGGATTTCTGGGACAGAGTATATAAATAATTCGAGGCTCTTCATACACATACTATATTGATTCCCCCTCTCGTGGGCAAAGTATTCGTTCATGTCTCAGCCCGAGCTCATCAGCTCTACTGTTCCAAAAGTCTTCACAGATTTGATAGGCAAAACATGCAATTTTCCCCTTTTGTTTGTATTCCATTGATTAACACTGGATTTAAATAGGTTTTGAAAATATGTCTGACCATTTGTATTTCTTTTATTGTGAATTTTTTGTTTTCTTTGTCCATTTTTTTTTTCTGTTAACATCCTAGTGTTGTGAAGAAGTAAAGATTTGCTTTTATCTTTAATCAATATATTCAGATACTTATGATGTATTAACGTACAAATGGAACATTCCCCAGCTCACAGGCCCCTCGCCTTGCTCCCGAGATGACAACTTTTCGCTCTTTGACCCCCCGGTTCTCCTCTGTCTGGTGATGACCTCGCGACTTCCCTGTGATATGCTTGGAATGAGGAATGATGTGCTCGCAACACTGTTTTATTCTATTTTTGCCATCCGCTGCTGTCTTTCTGCAACGGCAGCAGAGAATTTAGCATGTGCACGCACACGCACACACGCCCCTCAGCTCTGCCCCGTGGGAGGTCCAGGCACATGGCACGAGTGCCCCAGAGGGCTCCTCACACCTTCCATCACCGTTATTTCACACTGATTGTCACCGTTTTTCTCAAGTCTTCCCTTTGTGGGATGAAGACCTTGGCTCTCCACCTGCCCTTCACTTCTTTCCACACTTTCTGACTCCCAGCCTCTGCCACCTGACATTTTACTTTCACCTTGTCAAGGTGGATGACATTTGTGTTCTGTTCTGATATCAAAATTAAGTCTCTACTTTACTTTGTTTTTCCTAGAGTTATTCATTGCCTTTTCCTCTCACACTGTCTTTATCACTCAGTGAGTTGTGTAAGACACCCACGGGTGGTACCTTCTGCAGGATGCTTTCTTTTCTGCCCACTCGCCCCAGGCTCAGGGCTGCTTGCTAGATGCTGCCACGGTGGGACCTGTTCTCCCGAGCGGCCCTGGTGTGTCCTGGATGTCATCTCTCTCTGCTGCACTTGACCCCATTTTTCAAGAATACATCTCTAGCATAAGCACTCAGAAGAAAAGCAGATAAACTGGACTTCACCAAAATTAACAACTTTTGTGTGCTGATGAGGAAAGTGAAAAGACAACCTACAGAATGGGTGAAAACACTTGCAAATCATATTTTTGATAAGGGTCTGGTATCTTGGATGTATAAGGAACTTTACAACTTAACAATTGAAAGACAAACAACCCACTTAAAAATGGCAAAGGATCTGAACAGAAACTTCTCCAAGGAAGATATGTGAATGGCCAGTAAGTACCTGAAAATACTCAACATCATTGGCCATTAGGGAAATGTAAATTAAAACCACAGTGAGATGCCACTTTTCACCCATTAGGATGGTCAGAACCAAAACCTCAGATATAAGTGTTGGTAAGGATGTGGAGAAATTGGAACCCTAATACACTGCTGGTGGGAATGGAAAATGGTGCATTAGAGGACTTCTGGGGGTCTTCAAAAAGTTAAGTGGGGGGATGGTGGCTCGGAGTTGAAACAGCCCCATTGGGGTTAACCCGAAGCCTTTTCCAGGGCACAGCCCTTTGTCCCCAGCGAGGCGCTGTCCAAGCTGGTGTGCGGCAGGTGCAGCTCCAGGTGGGGCTGGGAGGGGAGCAGTTGGGACCCGCTGGGACGCCGCAGGGAGTCTTCAGGACCCACACCCCCTCACTGTGGGTGTGTCACAGCCCCACTGAGTTGCATCTCCTCTAGCTGGCTGTGCACACTTCTGCCTCAGGCCCTGGACTCTGGGAGGCCTGGCCCCTCACCTGCTGGGGTCACTGGCCAGCCCAGGTGTTCTCCTTCATCTCCGCGGAGTCCACAGCAGTCCTGCCTCCTTGACCAGCGCAGGTGATGCCTAACCTGTTGTGCTGTGGTTTCTGCGCGTGTGACTTCCGGGAGGCCCCCGCGCTTGGCTCACGGCCACGGGCACCCCCTTCTCCCCAGGGTGTCTTAGGGGGCAGGCGGCAGCGGAGCACATTGACTATCCTTGCCGACTTCTGGTGAGCACCTGGCCTCTCCGAGCAGCTGAGGGGCTGAGGCTGAGCCCGGAGCCAGCCCCACAGTCTGTGCGAGGCCCAGGAGGCCTTGGCATTGTGAAGGGACCAGTCCACATTCTGCTGCCTGGCATCCTTCCGTGACAAATGCTTTTGGCAGACATGACTCCTGAAAGCCCTCCAAGGCCTGACAGGACCTGGCTAAACTCCCTCGCTGAGAATCAGTGGGTGATACCTGAGGCAGGGGGGTCGGGCAGATAGCGAGCACCAGCCCTGAGCGGCTTGCGGGCTGCTCTCTGCCCATAGGCCAAAACCTCCTTGGACCCAGCAGCTTCTTACTTATTCGGTGCTAGTGAAGAGCTGGGAAAAATGACCCTGTCATTTCAAACCCCCTTCCTGGAGGCCCCTTGCTGACCCCAGGTGAGAGCCCACCCAGAGAGGAAGGAGCTCTCTACAGTGGGCATGTGCTGAATTGGATTTCCAGGCCGTCCCATGAGACAGCCTCAAGGCTGAGATGGTGGCCAAGCTGGGGGCCGTCTCATGTGTCGGCTTGTGGGCTCAGGGCTGATTCACTGGTGACACCCCTGGGCGGCGCTGACTGTAATGTCCGCATGGTGGGAGACAGGGCGCTGAGGCCCTTTCTGACCCCGCGCATTAGCCAGCATCGAGTCGGTAATGTTGCGTGACAGACCACCCCAAACTCAGGGGCCTGCGACTACAGTCGCTTGTTCTGACCTCCAGGGGTCTGCAGGCTTACCAATGATTGGCTGTCTAGGCTGGGCCTGTGGGCTCTGCCTCCCCTCTGAGTCGGTTGGCGTGGGTCCTCACGGAGGACTGGGATCCATCCAGCATCAGGGGGTCATTTCGGGGCTGAAGAGACAGACAATCCTGGGAGACCATCGGTGTGGTGGTGGACAACAGGTGCACAAGGTCCTGCTGAGCTGCAGGGGCATCGAAGCCCTTGCCCCTCTCAGTCTGCTGATGTCAACTGGCCGGGATGAGTCATGTGCCCAGGCCCCCAGCCGGGGAGACAGGGGCGTAGGCCCCACCCACGTCGGGAGAGAGGGAGTCCTGACCCTACACCCAGGCCCATCCACCAGCCTCTGAAGGGCGTTGTGATGGCAAAGCCCGACACCTGGGCTGGCTCCTGAAGGTGCATCTGTGTCTTCAGCTGGTCGGGGCCCACTCCTTATGCTATGGGTCAGAGCGGGCTAATTGGAGTTCTTACAATCAGACCTGAACCAGAGCAGGTGGCAGGGGATATGCCCGAAGCCTCAGGGAAATAGGCCACAGTCTCCTCCAGGAGGACAAACACTGGCTTCACCTGGAGGTGGCCCAGCTGAGGCTGCGCTCTGATGAGCCAGGGCCATGGAGCTGGCCACGGGTGCTGCATCCTGATGGAGCCAGGGCGTTGGCAGTGACCGAACGTTCCCAGGAGTCTCAGGCTATTCACTTGAATATGCGCTGAGTAGCAGGACTGTCTGGGGAGAAAGGGCCCAGTGAAGTAGGGTTCAGTGTTCTCAGCTGCAGGTGGACAATGCCCCATGAGAAATTCTCCCCCTTGGAGAGAGTGGTCTCTGTGCACACAGGAGTGACCTATGGAGTGTGGGCAGGCGAGGAATGAGTGCTTGGGCCTGGCGGTGTTTGTGCCTAAGGATGCCAACTCCCCTTCCGCAGGATGGCAGGCAGCAGGCAGGTTTCATCCCAGGCCTTCCTCCTTTTCTGCCCAGCCTCTGGGACAGAGAAACCTGGGCCCCCAATCCCAGCCCCACCCAGGGGCCACAGCAGAGTCCATTTAAAAAATGAATGAACGTATCAGTGACCCATTGACGACATTAGGAGCGAGGGTGTTGCGAGGGTCAGAGGAGAAGGCCACGCTGAGATCTGACTGCACCGTCAGGCCTCACTTATCACAGGAAAGCCACTCCCCGGGAGCCGCATGCTGGCCCACCAGAGGCTTCTGTGTCTTCCCGAGCCTCAGGGCTCTCTCAGCGTGTACACTTCTGTGTTGAAACACTGATACGTATGGACGCCCAGAGCTTTTTGGAATCCATCTTGTGGGCGTGCTCTGCATCTGGGCAGGTCTTCCACATTAGGACCATATGCTGGTCTAAGGTCTACACTGGGCACATCATCATTTATTAAACTGAACTCTTTGGAGAACATTTCCAGGACAGTATTTGCACAACATGGATGCCACGGCAGGGCCGTGCAGTGCAGCCCGATCCGGGGTCCCTCAGCCTTCTGCCAAGGAGGTTTTGGTGGGGAGTTTCTGGGTCAAAGGGCACGTACCCTGTCGTCGGGCCGCAGCTGCGGTTAGGACCCAGAGGCTGAGCTCCAGGCGGCGCCCGCGGAGGGAGAGGCCGCCCAGTGGCCGCAGGGTCGGTCACAAACCAGTCCACTTTGCCAGGCGCACCGTCACCCACCTCGTCACCCTGACTCATGTCTCTTTAATTCCATGTAAAGCTGAGCATTTTTATCTTATTTATTGTTGCTGGGCTGATTTTCAGTTTTCTTTTTTTTTCCAGTCTGAGAAAGCCTCCCAGGGGGGCAGGATGGTTTAATCAAGTTAATTAGAGTGCCCTGAGACCCAGCTTCTGGGATCAGGAGCTGAAGCACCTGATGGGGCAGGATGGCCCCGCCTGCTCATGAGTCTCCTGGGTGAGGGCCCGGCTATCAGCTAGCCGCGTGGAGGTCCTTGGGGCCAAGGGTCTGGGCCTTCTGCCCTGACCCGTGGCAGCGCCCTCTCCTGCTCCGGGGAGCAGAGCCCCTCAGTGCCCCCGTGGGCCATGCTGCAGGCTGTCCCCAGGTCCACAGAGCCCTGCCGTCCTGGCTGTCACCTGCTGACTCCCCATGAGGCCTCTGCTCCTGGCGACCCTCTGCGTGGGCAGGACCCGAGCATGGGCAGCCCGACTCGATGCCCACCTCCCACAGCAGCTGCTCTCACTCCACGAGGGGAGACCTGCCCCAACGGAACAGAGTCTTGGTCCTCCTGGGGTCTCCCTGGTTGCCTGGGCCCTCTCCCAGAGGCAGAGGGGCTGGCTGCACCCCAACACCCAGCAGGACCACTTTTTCTTTGTTCTGCACGGCACCATCCTCAGCATCCTACTGGGTGCTGTGTGTTGAGGTAAGGGCAAGGTCATCAGATGGGGGCCTCTCAGACCCCAGGAGCAGCAGCTCGGCCCCAGGAATGGGATCACGGGTGTGGCTGGGGCCTCCCTCCTGCTCGCTCTGCCAATCCCGCCCACCTGGTGCCCCCACCCGCAGCCTGGGTTACTGGTGGGGGGGCCCCGGCCACACGGGTCTACTCAGGGGCCCTCCACCTGGCTGTGTGGGTCCCACCTCCGTCCCTGGCATGTGCTCCTCCCTCTGAGTGGCCCCAGGCTGTGTGTGCCTTGCCCTCTGCTCAGCCTCCCCGACGGCCCCCGCCTGCTCCCTGCACCTGCTCTGTTCCTGACGGGTGGTATTCATGCTGGCAAGATCACTGCACCAATGTTTTCCCCCCAGAATAGGTTCCATGGGGAAGCCAGCGGCCTCCGGTCCCCCACAGCACCCCGGGGCACAGAGGGCGTCTGGCACACAGGAGGGCTTGGTCCCTGGTGTTGGGCGAAGGACCAGTGCAAAAGGCAGGCTGAGGTGACACGGGCGACAGCTGGCGTGGGAGCAGTGTGTCCGGATGGCTGCCACCAGGCAGCAGTGCGGGACTCAGTGTGTGTGACCTCGTCTAGATGGCAGAGCCACCACGAGTTGGGACATGTCGGCCTCGTCCTGTAGAGGAGGAAATGAGGCCCCGAGAGATGAGGCGTGTCTCAGCCCGGGGCTCCTGCACGAAGGTCCTGCTGTGGCCAGCGGGTGGTGTGCGGGCGGCACAGGGCAGGGCCTGCGTGCTGAGATGTCCCCCAGCCAGCCCCTGGGCTGCCCTGCGGTCCCAGGCCGGACCCCAGCCGGAGAAGGCGCTCTCCCTTCGGGCCAAGGCCCTGTCTTTGGAATCACCAGAGAAAGGCAGCTCTTCCAAGCTGGCCTGCAGGAGGGGGCGGGGCAGTCAGCCCCTCCTTGGAGTTGGGCTCCTGGGCGCTGCCCTCTGTACTGGGCACCCAGGGACCGTTCTAGAAGGTAAGGAACACATTCTGCAATGACTGTGGAAGGAGGTCTCCCGGAGGTGAGACCCTGTCGAGAGCTCTGGGGGAACCCGTCTCCAAGGAAGCCCACCAGACCCTCCCCTCTTGCCGGGCAGGGCGACACTGAACCGACCTCTCGGCGGAGACGGCCCCACTGCCGGCAGAGACTGGCCACCCTTCTCATGAGTGTCTTTGGGGCCCGCTCTGCTCAGCCCTCCCCAGAGAGGGCTCTTATCTCTGCTGGTGAATAGGATGCCATTGTGGGCCAGGCTGCAGAATTTTAATGGCTTGCAAAATAGTTAATTATGTAAAAAGACATCTCCATATTTTTATGCAAATGAGGTGAGTTAATTGGTGTTCAGTGGTTGTGAGAGGCCGTCCCTGGAAGAAGGAGAGGGAGTCCTTGAGGCTTCTGAAGTAGGTGCTTGCTGGGAGCCAGGTAGAAAGGAGAAACAGACATGGGTGGTTTCTCATCCACCTGATTAATTCCGTCACCAGCCCTGGGCTGTAACCCAAACCGTGAGAAAGTGCAGCCACCGTCCCTGAGAGGCCAGGGTGCCTGGGGCTGCAGGGAAGCCGCCCCGGGGGGGCAGGGTGCCGTGGGGTCACCCCCAACCCCACTGGTCCTTAGCCGAGTTCTCAAAGTGGCCTCGAGGGTTGGTGACAGGCCGTTGTGCGGGGGGGCAGCACCCACACTGGCTCTGGGCTGGTCAGGATGTTTGAGTCAAACAAATCCGCTACTTCATGGGCCTGGGAGAGACGTTCTCCACAAGCGGCCAGTAAGCCCATGACAAGGCCCAGTGGTACTGGTCTTAGGGAAATGCGCCTCAGAACCTCGGTGAGGGAAGACCTCACACCCACCAGGATGGTTAAAGCCGGGAAAACGGAAAACAGCAAATGCTGGCGAGGACGACACACTGGAAGCACCCATCCCCCACGCCGATGGGGAGTCGATGGTGCAGCTGCTGTAGAAAACAGTCCGGTAGCTGCTTGAAAGATGAAACCCAGGATCACCATACGAGCTGCAGCCCCCCTGCGGGTATTTACCTAAAAGCCAGGGCACCAACAGAGATCTGCACACCTGTGTTCATAGCGGCATTATTCACAACAGCTAAAAGGTGGGCGCAGCACCGTGGGCAGGTGAATGAATAAAAAGTGCCGTGGCCCGTGATCCAGTCAAGACAAGCGGTGAAGTGCTGGCACCTGCTGCGGTGCAGACGGACCGTGAGGACAAGATGCTCAGGGAGAAGCCAGACACAGGACACATACTGTCTGATCCCACTTACATGAGGTCCCCGGATTTGTCAGAGTCTTAGAGACAAGAGGCGGGTGAGACGTGACCCGGGTGGGGAGGGGTGTGTGTGTAATGGGGGCACAGGGTCCGCTGGGGAAGAGAAGGGTTCAGGTGTAGGCAGTGGTGATGGCTGCACAGTACTGTGAATGACTTAAGGCCGCTGACTGCACACTGATGAATGTGACAGTTTTTTAAAACATGTGCCCCTCAGTCAGCATCAGCTGAGGACCCCTTGTCCAGGCCTGTGCCGGCCTCTGAGCAGGAGCGAACGGAGACCCCGTTGGCCTCCTTGTCTGAATCCATGTGTTCGGCTCTGGGCCTCGGGCTTGGGGTGAGCACCTGCAGGCGGCATCGGCCCTCCTCCTGCTCAGCCCGCAGGAGCCACGGAGGCCACTCTGCCGCCTTCCCAGGCCTGAATCAAACCCGATCTGCCCCCCTCGGCTCAGCTGGCCCCGCTGGGGGTGCTGTGGCCCCCCAGGTCCTCTGCTCTCCCCGGGAAATGCCGTGGGAGAGCTGGCTAACAATGGGCTTCTATCTCCCCGGAGAAACCAGACCCTGCTCGGCTCGGCATCTGCCAGCACCACGTCCCTCTGGGGCCCGGCTGCCCAGCAAGGTCCTCGTGGGAGAAAGCCCACCTGCCCTCAGCCGCTGCTGGAGATTCCCTGGCTTTGCAAACGAGGACTGGGAAGAGCACAGACCCCCAGAGCCTGGCAGGCAGCAGGGCTCCCCGAAGCCCCTGGGGAGGGGAGGGTGCCCTAGGGGTGTTCACACTGGTACCTGGAGGTGTGGTGCCTCACCCCAGGCACACAACACCTGCTATAGTCTCGGGTTTCCGGCCAGCGCCTGGGAGACAGTGTGTCCCGAGCAGCAGGCATCGCTGCCACCCCAGCGTGCAGCCCAGAGCCCTGGGCAAAAGCCACGGCAGGCAGCAGGGCAATGCACCCGGAGGGAAGTGCACCCGGCATCACTTCCCAAAAGCTGTTGCTGTGTGCACCCTACGCCTGTGAGGCGGGCTTAGCCAGGCCCAGGCCGCTGGCCACAGGCCCTCCCAGAGGTGACAGCAGTCCTACCCCAGGACCATCCTCTGTGCCTGGGTCCCAGATGCTGGGTCAGACCTGCTGAGGATGGCCTGGCTCCAGGGGCAGGGGACAGGGTTCACTGGGCTCCCTGGGCACAGCCCCAGAGCTCCAGGCACCATTCATTTGGTCTGCTCCAGCCCTTCCTGGGGGGAGTGGTGGCCCTGGGTGTGTGCCTGCCTCCCTGGACAGGGATGCGGAGAAGCCGTGGGAAGGGTCACCCTACGGGCCGCAGCTGTCCCCACACAGCCTGCCCAGGACGGCCAGAAGGACAGCCTCTGGGCAGGGCTCCCCCTTCTCCCAGAGACCCCAGATGCACCCAGACCTGTAGGGCAGGCCACCCTGAGCTCAGCAGGCAAAGGGCTGCCCAGGCTGGCACTGCCCACCCAGACTAAGGGCCCCAGTGGCTTGACTGCTTTCCCACACTGGGAGGTTTGCACGTCTTGATGGTCATGCATCATAATTGCGCTAATTTCCTTTGGTAGGAAAGTATCAGATCTGGAAGTCACCAATGGATGGGATAAGGGACACTGACGTGTGCAGGAGATGTTGGTGGACGCGCCGTTGCTGGAGCCCGTGGAGCTGTGGGGGTCGGTGAAAGCTTGGCCCGCTTGGCTGGGAAGATCCGGGCCAGCCGTGGGCCTTCCGTGGCCGCACCGCTGAGGCCCAGGTCCCGCCCCAACGCTCACGGGCTCCCACCTTTCCTTTGTCAGTCGTGGCCACAGAGCCAAAGGGCTTAAGTTTTGACCATTATACCGAATATCATTCTGCTAAAAGTGACAATTCTGGTGAAAAACATTCCCACCATAACTGATTTCCTTCTCATGTCCCTTAAATGATGACTCATTGTAGTTTAATGAAAAAAGAGGATGTTGAAAGAGGCTTGCCACACACCTGGAGCTCCCAGACCTCTGTTAGGTTCCTGGGTCCCCTTGGAGCACCTGGCTTGCAGGCCAGGCCCCTCCCTCCCTAGACAGACCCATCTCTGAGGGGGGCCCTGACCTTTGCTTGGGGGCCCTTTGAATCCCGGTCTGGCTCTGGTGTTCTCAGCAGCGTGGGAGGCACCCAGAGAATGGGACAGGGCTGGGGAGTGGGCAGCTGGCTGAGGAAACCACCTGGAGGTCGCTGGGGTGCCCGCACCCCCAATTCAGGCATGGAGTGGCCTCTGGAAACCTCTGCTGCCCAGGCCTGGTTTCATCCTCTTGGATGATGGTGGCCAGAGGGCTCTGTGCAAGGAAGCCTGCGCACCCTGCGCTCCCTGAGGGGGCTGGTGGGGAGGCAAGGGGACAGACAGATTAGTGCCAGCAGACGGGCATCCTCCCACCCGGCTTCATTTAAACAAAACAGATTGTGCATGACCATGACTTTGCTGGAGAAGAATTTTGTTGGAGACAAACTGACTTCTGGGGAAACAGAACGTTTTACCCCACAGTTCATGCGGAGCTGCCCGCGGCCACTTACAGAGGCCCCGGTGAGCAGGTGAGACGTTCCCAGATGAAGCCAATGGGTTCGTGTGTGGATGAGTAAAAACCAACAGCTTCAAATCCAGCGGAACTGGGAGGCAGGCAGGGCTGCTCTGCCAGAATCTGCATGATTTAAGGGAAGACTGTTTCGCATTTGAGTCAAGAGGTATTTCATGTCTTAGCACAATGAGCAAAGTCAAAAGCCAGCACTTGAGCCCCTGGCCAGTGGCCTTCGGTGGCCTGGAGGAGGTCTGAGCTGTTTCTCCCCATTCCCCAAGGGCCAGCAGGGTCCTGCAGCTGGCTGAGACCCAGACCACGGTTCAGGTGGAGAACCACCGCTGTGAGCCAGGCCCCAGGGCTTAGGCTGAGCGCTTGCTCACCCGAGGTCACTGCAGAGCAGAAGCGCAGCGGCTGGAACTCACCTGGCCCACCCCGCCCAGCCCCTCCCTCCCCAGAGGTAGGATCCCTAATGAGGAGGTTCCTTTCTGGGGTCCACTTACATGTGTTTAAGGATGCATGCACAAACAGAACCTTGTTTACATGAATAGTCATATGACACGTGTGTGGCTTTTTAGAGATCTATGTCAGAATAGACCTGGCATGTTCATGTGGGCACCGCGCGGGGCTCCCTGGCGGGGCCGCATCGCCACTTCTGACGTCTGTGTCTGGGTGTGTGTATTCAGCCACGGTGAGGCACAAACTGTAGCTGGCTGTTTCAAACACCTTCTGGGCCTGTCTGGTTGCCAGCCCCATGGGGTTGGGAGTGGGTCTGCTCTGCTCATAGCTGTGTCCCTGGTGCTGGCACAGTGCCCAACGCATTGTACGCATGCAGCCCACAGTGGCCTGCAGAGTTCCCTAAAACGGGACCTCTAGCTTAAAAGGCATCTATCTACCTTTAAAAGGTGATGGGTTTGTATAGACGTTGTCACTAGCCTCTTCAGGGCAGTCACGTTGCTCTGATAGGGTTGGTGAGCCCCTGTCACCAGCGTCTGCACCTGGCTGCTTCCTCTGGGCCTGGTTCCTGTGAGGTGCAGCACCTTTCCCCATGTTTCTCAGGCACTGGCTTCTCCCGCTCTGCGAGCTGCACCCTCGCGCCACCCCTTTGTTTTGAATGATTTGTCTTTTTCTTGGTGATAGGAGGGAGCTGATCATTGGTGTGTAGATGGACATTTCCTGCAGCTGCAAGCCTCCCTTTCATCCTGAAGTGTCCCCTGTAGGTGTTTCTGAGCCTCTGGACGTGGTTAATACTTATGAGGTGGGAGTCTCTGGACAGTCGTCCCTCAGCGCCCGGGGTTCTGTGCTCACAGCAGAGGCTCACCTCCACCCCTGGTCATGGGGCATCCCTGTGCCTTCACATGCTCTCTGCTCCGTCCCCATGTGCTCCGACTTGGCGCCCAGCCCAGGCTCAGAATGTCCGGTTGGCACATTTAGCCTGAAGAGTGGCCAGAAGCCCATGTCATTCATTCATTCCTCCCGCCCTCACTCCTGCAGTGTCCACTGAGTTCTGAGTCGCCGTGTGGTGATGCAGACCCCCAGCCAACCCCACACCTTTGGTCTGCATACCAAGGCATGAGGTGTCCCCAGTTCTGGCTGCGAGCCTGAAAGTCTGTGTGGGGCGACTGTGTCCCCATCCCCAGTGGGAGCGTGGGGCAGGTCCCTGTTGCTTGCCCTCGAATGCGGGCCTGCTCTCTGGGCTTGTGGTGAGGAAGGTGGGGTGGGTCAGGCCCTTGGCCATGGGACCTGGGCCCAGCTGGGAGGGACGCTGCGCCTTGTCAGCTCCTGTGTGCAGCTGTTCTAGAGCACTTGCTGGACACAGGACAACAGGACTAGAGTGCTCGCCAGGTCACCCCAAACACCTGCCGGGATGGAGACATCCCAGAGGCAGGAGCGGGGCACCCTCTGCCCGCGAGGCCAGGCGTGTGAAGCCCTGCTCCACACAGACCCTCCCTCACCCCTCAGCCCAGAGAGGAAAAGGCCCCCACCCTCGGGAGCCTGAGTGCCCGGGGGCCCCTTCTGATTCCCCACACCATGACCCATCCCCGTCACCTAGGCAGGGGCTGCCTGTTTCTCCTGGGACCCCAGGACGACAGCTCTCAGCTCACCGGCCGGCAGCCAGCCCAGCCGCCTGGGTCGGGGTTGGAGCTCAGGCCTCCCGGCTCCTGTGCAGTATGCTTGCTGTTAAGCCACTGACAGGATTAAAATGAACTTTTATGGAAGAATGGAAGCACTGGGACACCAAGGCCAAGGTGACTAATCACCTGATGAGGAAAATGCTATTCCCTGGCAGAAAGCAAGCTAGCGGGATTATGCAAGTTTAATCATAGCACCTAATTTTCTTACATGTTCACGTAAGTAGTACTGACCAAGTGGTCAGGGGAGATGCTACATCCCGTTCCTTGTCTTTGAAAGGAACTGCTGACCTTTTGTCAGGGGCTCTAGGTAAAGATCAACTATGGTTCAACTTAAGCATCTGCACAGCTAGAAAAAATCATGGAGTCAGTAACTATTTGGTCCTTAAAAATGAAAGAAGCCTTTTGCCCAGCGTCAGTGGGCTGCAAGGGACTGTGTGCCCAAAGAGCTCAGGCCTTGCTCTCCCCTCCCTGAACGCCCCACTGATTTTTCCCAGCTTTACTGAGGCAGGATTGATCATTAAAAAAAGTTGTATCTATGTAAGGTGTACAACCTGGTGATCTGATGTGTGTGTACTTTGTAAAATAGTTACCATTTTCTCTCTCGCTTTCTTTTTTTGTGGTGAGAACAGTTCAGACCTGCTCTGTACCCTCTGCAGATGGTTACCCAGGCACACGAGGTGTCTAGGAGGTGCCCATTCACACAACTGAGGTCGGTAGCCTGCGGCCAGCACCTCCCCAGCCCCCTCCCCCACCCCTGGCACCTGTCACTCTGGACTCTCTGCTCCTGAGTCGGACTGTTTCAGACCCCATATATAAGGGGTACTGTGCAGTATTGTACCTGGCTTAATTCACTCAGCGTGATGTCCTCCAGCTCCATCCGCGTGGGCGCAGATGGCAGGCCCTCCTGTTACAGCTGAGCGTTTACACTGGCTGTGTGTTTACACTGGCTGTGTGTTTACACCGCGTCTTCTCTGTCCATGCATCACCTGCGTTCACTGCAGCCTCACTCAGCCAAGACGTGCAAGTGGCCTCATGTCCCCAGACACCTTTGACTTCCAACAACCAGCCGATTCCCATCCATGCCCTCCACTGTGTTCTTGCCATCCTCGAGTGGGCACTGCTGCCACCTTCACGCCCCCTCCAGACTCCAGCTGGCCTCCTGAGTGTCCTCCCAGCTGCCGAGGCTCACCCCCACTCAGGGCACACGATGCAGGTACCTTTGCAGCCCCAAACACCTGGCCAGGGTGGGTTCTAGGCACGGTGCTGGGCAGTGTTGGTGGGGTGGGGAGTCTGTGACTGACCGCCTGCATTCTTCCCCTCCACCCAGGCAATTTCTGGGTCCTGTGTCAGCCCTGGCGGTGGGCCCTTTTCTATACAAAGGCATCCCCCACAGCTGA
Organism: Smutsia gigantea; assembly: GCA_032199065.1. Lineage (NCBI taxonomy): Eukaryota > Metazoa > Chordata > Mammalia > Pholidota > Manidae > Smutsia > Smutsia gigantea. Next base: position 33,212 of record JAVSCE010005879.1, on the reverse strand, counting down.
GGGGCAGGTAGGCTCTGGGGCTGTCCAGGGTCATGTAACCAGAAAGGTCCCCACTGCCAACCTGAAGTCCATTTGCTCCAATTCGGTTCTTTTCTTCCAAACAGCATGCCAAGGAGGGTTTTCAATCACTGTACCACAGTCGAGCTCAAATCATATTTCACTGAGTTTCGATAATGACACTGTCAGACTGCCAACCCACCCCACAAACAGGCCAGTGGGAAGCCTGCCAAAGAGACTCCTGCATGCAGCCCTGAGGCACAGAGCTGCTGCAACGGTCAGGGGCTGCTGGCTGGGCACACGCTGGACCCCGCCCATCCTCGTGGCATAGGGAACATGCTCACGTACCAGCTGGAAGCCACATGCTTCAGCCTGATGAAAATGGGCCAAGAGCCATCTCTGGGTCAGTGACCTTACAAGCATGTCATATCCTTCAGGAGATTAATCCAAGCTCCCTCCCTCTTACCTTTCCTCCCCATGTGCCCCTCACCGCTAAACAGTTCTCCACCCCAGAGACGCGTACAGACCCGCCAGAGACTTGAGGATGTAATGTTCCTGAATCATCCCCTCCCTGTGGATGCAGCTCTACCCATGTGGTTGAATGAAATGCCAGGCGCACAGTGTTAGTTCAACAGACAAATGTTGCATTCATGTCTAATGTTGTTTCAAATTCAAAAGGATTAGCCTATTCTTTTTTAAAGGGGAGTTCAATAGTCTTCCCCTGGTCTTAGTATAAATCAGCTGTTTTTTAATTCTTGGTAGGCTTTCCATTTTATTTTTCTGAAGTAGATCATACAGACAGAAAAACACACAAAGCATAATGCTCAGCTCACTGAAGGGGCACCAGGTGAACACATCCATGTGTCCAGCACCCAAGTCAAGGGAGAGATCTTTTCCAGGATTCTGGAAGGTTCCCTTGCACCTCCTAAAACTTCCCATTGGAAACATGAATCCTGCTCATTCTAAAACGTCTCCTAACGGAACAGCATGGGGTGTGCCATTTTGTGTGGGGCTTGTGTTGTGCACTGCAGTGTGTGTGAGATGCTCACTTGCAGAGCAGCCGTTTGGGATTTCTCCTTCACATGATATTCCACTGGGTGGATAGCAGGATCCGGGCGACCACCACCTGTGGGCATCTGAGCTCACATTTGGGGCCGTAATGGTGTGTGCCGCTCTGCACGTTATCAACACGCCTCGTGGTGCACCCACGTGTGCATTTGTTTTGAGAACACTTACATATATAGACACACGCAACTCTGGAGTCATAGAACATGCAAATACTCAGCTTTAAGCAGGTGCTGCCAAACTGTTTCCAAAGCAGATACAAGGACAGACCCTCATTTCACCGTTCCTGCCCCCACAGGGGTGGTTTGTTCCATTTTGGCCAAATTCTGTTTGGCTGGAATTTCTCTTCCCTGTGGAGCGACATGCCAGTGCCTTTGTGTGTGCCCGCTGAATATTCCCAGCTCTAGGACCACCTTGTCAATGAGCCTTTTGCCCACTTTTCTATCCACCTGTCTCTTCTTCTGATGTGAGCCTGTTTTACGTTCTGGAGGCAAAGTTTGTCAGGTACGTGCATCGTAAATATTGTCTTCCTCTCTGCACTTTGCTCTTCACTCTTGATGATGTCTTTTGATGAAATAACATGTAGCATTTGAAAGTTACTACCGTAGGTGAATCAAGGGGATGACTTCAGTATTTTGGGAGGCATGGGGTTTCTGGGTGGTGCAGGGTTGGGTGTGAAGACCCTGTAGCCAGAGGTGGTTTTGTGCCCACCGAGTCTGTCCACAGGCTTCAGGCACGCTCCTCACCCTGGACACGTGAGGATGAGGTCAGACCTGGTGAGAGATGACAATGTGAGCAGGTGGTGCAGAGCCGTTCCTGGCTGGTCCTGCAGAGCAGGATGGGGAGTCAGGCCCGTGGGAGCTGCTGCACGACCCTGGGAGCCAAAAGAAGCTGGCAGAACTCAGGAAGGAGTGGGTTACAGCTCTGGCCTGCCCTGTGACTGGTTGTAAGTCGGATAAATCATCTCCTATCTGGGCCTTGTTTTCCCCACCTGCACAGCCAAGGTGTGGACGTAGGAGACCTCTGGGAACCTTCCAGACGCCCAGCCCGGACGGAGACCCTCCTCCTCCTGCTGCGTGTCCTGAGGCTGACGGCAGAACCCGGGGATTCGGCTGCCTGGGGCCGACTCTAGCTCCAGGTCTTGGCCGCAGTGCAGCCTGGATCCAGTCACCGACCTCCCCTCGCCTTGGTGTTCTGGGCTGTAGCATATACATGACAAAGTCCTGCCCAGGGCTGTGGGTTCATTGGTCAGCCTGGGGCACGTCAACCAAGGTTGGGAACGACTCTGCTGGGGTTGGCATCCCGCTGTGCGTCCCTGGGCAGGTTACTCAGTCTTTCTGGACCCCAGTCCCCTCACCTGTTAAATGCAGGTAACAATCATATCATTACCTGCAAGTTAATGCCCAGAAGGCACTCAGCACAGCCCTGTGTATATTATACCAGAGGCAGGTGCAGGGCTTCATTCTATACCCAGACTTCCAGGTAAGGCTGTCAAGCTCCCTGTTTGCTTTGTAATTATTTATTGTAACTTTAATGAAATATTGTTTAAAATGACTGAAACATGCATGGTGTTTGTGGATGGCAGTATTTGAAGGAGGAAGTGGCTGTCTGGTGGCGAAGCTGGGAAGGAGAACAGAGAAGGCATGGAGCACAGGTGAATGGCCAGGTGCCAACCAGCGTGGGCCCTGCCAGCTCCTCAGGCCGGAAAGGCTCATGGGCAAGATCCCCCTGCCCCAGGTCAGGGTGGGCCTAGTCATGTAGGATATCCTGGGGGCCGTGACCCTCTGCCCCCACACTTGAATGAGGGTTTCACAGCGCAGGCTTCCCGATCTGGATGGTGTAGGACTGAGGGCGGCTGCACAACTGGGGACACATGGTTCTGGGAGACGGGATGGGACTGACCACAGGATGGGGTCTGTGGGCATGGCCATGGTGTCTCAGGTGTGGTGGGGCACGCCTCAGGGGTGTGGCTGGGTGTGACCTGGGGCACATGCGGGTGTATCCGGGGATGGTGGGGAGGGGCTCGGGTGAGTCCAGGCAGCTCCCGGCACGGTGGAGCATGCCCTGGTTCTGTGAGGCGCAGCAGGACCAGCCGCTCAGGGTGAGCTGTTTCTGGCCTCCTGCGTGGGGCCCGCAGTGCAGCCCACCCTCTGGGCACCACAGGGACTGTGAACATACCCTTTGTGTCTTGGCCAGCATCCTGGTCACTCTTTTTCCATTCCTGCTCTTGGTGGGGCCTGGTGTGGTATTGTCCTGGGTCCTGCATGGAGCCCTGGAGCCCAGGACCTCCCCATGCAGCCTGCTCCCTGGCCCCCAAAGGGTGACTCAGCGGTTCTCTTCACTCCTGGGCCTCTGGGGGCACCTGTGCCTGGGCCCCTGCAGAGCTGTCCACAGTCAGTCCATGTTGTGGGCCTGGGCCTGGTCAGGGGAACCCAGGACTGAGGACTGGGGCTGGGTGGTCCACAGGGAGTCTGGCAGGATGCTCCAGAAACCACACCTCATAGGCAGAGGTGAAAGGGCGGGCGAGGAGGAAGTGAGTGCTGAAAAAGAGGACCTGGTGGCCCTTTCGTGGCATCTGTGTTGGGTCCCTTTCTCCTTGACATACAGTGAGGTCCAGCCTATGCCGACTGTGCTCAGGGAAGGGAAGCTGGCTGTGGACCCAGCGGAGGACAGGTTGGAAGCGACATGGCCAGCCTCCTGGGTCAGGCCATTTGGAGGCCAGGGCAGCTGGGCAGATGCCTTCCAGGCAGGCCATCCCAGGGAGACCTGGCAGGTATCAGTGGTCCTGAGGATCAGCCCGCAGCCAGGCTGGGACCCGTGTCCCAGTCATCACCTCCTTTGGTCTGGTTGCCTTGTGTCAGTTACCACTTCTGAAGCCTGATTGAATCATAGTGCTGATGGCGAGTAATGTTGCTTGATTCCTGACTTTACAAGACTACAGCCTCGTTTCTCTCCTTTCAGAACAGCATCATCGCTAAGTGTGCGGTGGGCTGCTGGCTGAGTCAAAGGTTTCACTAAGGACTTAAAAACCAAGAATGATTTCCTTAAATGCTGTGGTAGATCATTCAAGATTCAAAACTGTAAATCTATGTTTGCCACAAATGCACAACATTCCGCATTCAGTATTCAACAAACATTTGTTGAATAAAAGATTAACAATTAGGAATGGATTTGACTGCAAGAAAAGTGAACGGTGGCTTATATAGATAAGGGGCGTTAATTGTCTTGTGAAAATAAGACAAAATATAAATATTTTAAATATATAACATGATATATAATAATAGATTATTAATATGATATTTAAGTATATTTAAATATAAATATACACATAAGATGGAAAATAAGATGGAGCAAGGTTGCCCTTGGTTGACTCAACAGTGCTCGAAAGGACCCTGCTTCCTTCTGTCTTATTCCTCCACTGGATTTAGCATGTGGTGCTTGTCTTCATGATGCCCGGGTTCTTGTTCATGGAGTTGAAGAATGAACTTCGCAAACACTCAAGGTAGGAGAGCAAGTGAGAGGCTTTTATTTAGAGATAAAGTGAGAGGACGGAGCTCCTGGCTCATGCCAGGAGGGGACAAGAGAGCCCCGGGGTGGTGGGTTGTCTAGGAGTTTTATAGGCGGTTGAGAGACAAAGGGCTAGGGATGCAAACCTGCTAAGTGGCCCCAAAATGTTTTTGTTTGAAGAGACACTAAGTTTCTTATTAGTCTTCCAGGTTATTTACAAGAAATTTACTGCTGTGATTTCCTCCCAGGATAGCAGCTTCCTGGTCTGGGAGCATATCACTCAAGACTGCCTGCTTTGCTCCCAAGGTGGGCTGAGTTATTGTCTGTTTGTTAAAGAGTATGTTAAGAAACTTACTTTTTAACTATTTGGGTCTTAAAATTCAATCTTATCTTCAAGATGGAATCCTTCCTGTTTTTACTACTGTTGTTTTGGGCTTGTTTGTTAAATTTCCCAGGTTGCTGGAGGAAGAAAAGCAGCACCTGGATAAAGTTAAAAAAAAGAAAAAAAAAAAGCTGGGCCTCCCCAGCAGGCCAAAGCAAATCTCACAAGGGATTATCTTGCTTTGTTTTTTCCAGAGGCCCTCACCCTACTCTGTCTAAGCCCATGGTCCCTGTCTAACTCATTGTTACAAAATGGATGCTGCACCTTCAGGTATCACCTCTGCATTCCAGGGAGGGAGAAGAGGTTGTAGAGTGACAGACAAAAGCAGTGTGCATTCCTTGTTGTTCCTTTTTATCAGAAAATTAAAGATTTCCTTGGAAGCCTCATCCAGAAGGGTTTCATCACCCCTCTGTGGAAAGAAGCTTTCAAAATAAGAGGTGAGGGTGGGGCTGGGGGCAGGCAATTCACAGGACTGCTATCAGATCTTCATATGACTATTTTGGTAACAGATGTCACACTCCTTGAATTACTATAACTTGTTCAGAGTACATAATTATTTTAATAAACTGCTAAATTTCTATTTAGGATTTTTATATTTCTTCTTAAGGAAAATTTGCCTTTGGCTTTATATTTTGAGTTCTGCCTGGTTTGGCATCACAATTACATTTGAATTGAATTCTCAGACTTATCTGTAACTGGACAGGCAGTCTTTTGGGGAAATTTTTTTTTAAATAGCTCAATATTTAAGATTATCCATCTTTATGGGTTTCTTATCTCTTCAGGAGTCACCTTTGGTAGTTTATATTTTCCTAGGAAATCACTTAGTTCATGGAGATTTTAAGATTGTTATCTCTTGTACACAGCAGACTCTTATAATTAAAAACACTCTTCTTTATCTCTGGGCAAATCTGTTACCTTTCCTAAGAGTACATATTTATGCTTCCTGTCCTTTATTACCAGCCTTGCCAAGGTTTTATGTCTTTAAAAAAAGTCTTTTATTCTGCTTGTTTTTAGTACATCTGCTCTTGAATTTGAGTCACTTCTACTCATTCACCCCGTTTCTGTTTTATTAATAGTTGCTTTTATCTTTATTGGTCACATCTCTCATTTATTTAGCTGCTCTGCTATGCTTAGCACTGAGTTAATTTTATTTCTTTCTAGTGATTAACGCATTTAAAGGTATGAATTTTCTTCTGATTACAACTTCAGCCTGATCCCACAAGTTTTGGTATGTGGCCTTGAGGCTACCATGACTTCATCAGTTTTGTTACAGTTTTTAAATATTTTCTTTGAGTAAAGAGTTAAAGATTTTTGAATGCTCCCAAATGGTCTGATATTTTTCTGTTTTCCCCGTGTTGTGGTCAAGTTCTAATTTTATTGCACTGTGGTCAGAGAATCTGGGTCAAATGATTTCAACATTAAAAAAAAATTTATTTTCAGGAAATATTTTGGACCAGGATCTGGTTTAATGCCCCAAACCAATTCTCCCAGGTAGATAATAATGACACAATTCACAGGTGTTTGAAAAAATCCGCCTGATGTGTTTGTGGGGAGCAGTGTGAAACACAGAGCCCGGCATGTTAATCACACCATGGCATTAAAACATTTCTTTTTTGCTTTATCTGCTCTTATTTCTCCAGGGCTGACTGTGTGCCAGCTCTCCGCTCTCACTGCTTCTGAGCTTGTGTCCACGTTGTCTGAGTTGTGCTCGGGGGGAATGCTGGTGGGGAGGATGGTGTGTGCAGGAGGGACTCAGAGCTGCCAGGGGCAAGAGAGGGCTGCTGCTAGAACTCTGTTTCTGCAAGTCCAAACCACAAAGAGTGACTGTGGAAGAATTGTCTGGAAGATGACATCAGGAACCCATGATTGTAAATTGCACACTACCACGCAAGGCACACAGCCAGTGTCCGTTATGTGTTGATTTGTAATTTCCACATGAACGTCACCCTTTGATGTCCTCATGCACATTTCCAGGCGTTCTTGTACTTCTTCCTGACGGTAATGCTCACAGCCCTGCTCTCCCCGTGCTGAGCTCCTGCCTGGCTCAAGACTCCTGAGTGCAGGGTGTGGGCTGTGCTGCGGCCCCTCCCTCTGGATCGCTCACCTGTGCACTGCAGGGTCCGCCTTGGCTGTTCCATTCATTTCCTTCTCCTGCGACAAGGAGCTGGGTTTTATCTTTGGGCCCTTTTGATAGGTACCTTCTCTCATCTTCCTGTAATTAGGTTTTATTTTGTCTTTGTTTTATCTTTTATTACGCTTTCTTGCTTTATTATTCCATGCTTTATTATTTATTTCTGTGCTTTATTATTATTTTATTTCTTTTGTTACATTGCTCAGGTTTTTCTTGCTTCCTCTTTATTTATTTGAATATGAACATTTCTATTCACACAGTCGTTCTCTTAAGACTTCAATGCATATATTCATGCCTCTGTTTCTCAGCCAACATTAAGATGGTATCAATAACTGTTCTTCATCCCCTCTTGAGGAGAGACATTAGTATGTTTATTTTTTCTTTTCCCACATTTTGCTTGATAATTTGGGTGTCTTTAGCTTTATTTTATGAATATATTTTATGTGTTATGCAGTAACTATTTTGGCATTTGTGCTCTATAAACATTAATCATCTAGACATTAAAGTTGGACTTATTGGATGGATGCCAATGTCATGGTACCTACTGCCATGCCTTTTGTACCATATCTTCTCTTACCTGTGACCAATATGTTCCAGGATGCTTCCTGAGTCCTGGTATCTATGCACATGTCTCTGTCGCCTCACAGGTAGACGTTGGCTTGAGACAACGGAGGACCCTTGGGACATATGTGCACTCCCCCAACCCCCCCAAGTCCCATGAGTTGCCATCTGGAGTCCAGCTGTGTCTGGGGCCCTGAAGCAGCACCATGAAGCTGACATCGTCCTCTGTCATTAACACTGAGGTTTCTTCCCCACTCTCAGGGCTTCATCTTAATTCCTGACATGTGACCCCCTTGAGGTCTCCCTCCCTGGTCTCTGACCAGCTCAGGCATCTGTTGGAGGCCAGTGGCCATGCTCTGCCCACACTGAGGTCTTGTCTCTGTGGACAGTGGGTCCTGGTTGTGAGGCCTCAGTCTCGCCCTCTGTCCTCACATCTGTGACCCTCAGTGGGCTCTTCTTTCTGTTCTCTTACCCATTTCTACGGGGCATAGAGGGAGGGGTGACTTGGGCTCTTGTGAGTATTCTGTCTATTCCTCCAAATGACACCCTCTTACTCAGGGCCCATGGCACAGGGTGCTGGCGGCTCACTGGTGGAGGCCAGCTTCACCTACCCCTTCTATCACCCTGGCTCCCTCCCCGTAGAGCCGTCAAGGGCCCCTTTGTGCACTGCTGGGAGCTGGTCCTTCTCAGCCCTCAAGACCATCAGAAACTGCAGAGCAGAACCTCAATTGTGGGCAATGTTGACCTTATTTCTTACCATCCCCGTAAATTAGAGGTGGTGGCATGATTTCTATGTCATACCCTGTGGCTGTCTGATGAAGCTGCCTCCAGTCCTGCAGGTTCACGATGGCCCATGGGATGATGGGGGGATGAAAGTCAGAGCGGGAGTAGGAGGTGAAGAAGAGGACTGCCAGGACCTTCCACAGTACCTGGTCAGTCTATAAGTCTGGCCAGGGCATCCCATTCAATGTACTCAAGAAAAAGTTATGAAGTCTGATAATGGTGAAGTGCCTTGTATGGGAGTATTAGTTTTTTTTTATCAGGCAACAATGATAAACTTTGAAAAAATAAACACAGAGCACCACCACCACATTTTAAGGCACCGGAGCCTAAAATAGATCGAACAAGGCCCAGCGCTTGAGGTCTGTGGCACACAGGACTGACAGAGCCCAAGCAAAAGGTGCGGTCTAGTTGGCTTGAAGGAGCTGGAGGTGGTGTGGACCTCCAAGGGCCATTGGAAATTGAGAGGAGAAATCCAAGGGAACATGGAGCCATGGAGGGAGAGGCCGGATCTTGCAAACTCCCTTCATCTTTGGGGACACATGAAGGGGAGATGCAAAGGCATTTCATGGGAAAGCACAGCTGGGAGATCTGGCGGGGATCTCAGCTGCTGCCCACCCCTCACAGAGACCCACAGTTTGGAGTTTACATTCAGGCAAATTATAGGAGCTTGGTGAAAATCTTGGGTTTTTCATTGAAACCCCAGAAAGATCACAACTAAGTAGCAAAGACTACGTCCCAGAACTGAGGGTTTCCTCTAAAACTAGAGGAAAAATAAAAATAGATCCACCCAAAATAGTTTAAATATAGTCTTCACAAGTTTAAGCTGATTGTCTAGTAAATTAACTGCTTATTGGAATGAAAATAAATACTTTTCAGAGAAAGAGAATAGCACTCAGAGACAGAACAATGTATCATCACTAATAGCCAATAAACAGTAAAAGATGACTAGATTTGTGAAAAAACAAGAAAATGTGAGCCATAGACAAAAGAAAAAGTAATCTGTATAAATCCACCCTGATTTGTCCTAGATGTTAGACTCAGCAAATGTTTAAAGTACTGCTATTAATATGTTCAAGATGATAGGGTAAAATTGGCCATAATGAGTGAATAGAGGGAAGAAATATCAAAAGAGATAGGGAAAATATAAAAAGAATCAAACATATGTTTTAATTAAGTATAAAATATCTAAAATAAAAAAATCACTGAATAGGCTTAATCAGAGTTTGGAGATGGTTCAATTTTACATAAGTAAACTTCAAGGCAGAATTTTTAAATGACCAAATTTGAAGAAAGAGAGAGGAAAAAAAATTAAAAGAACAGTGCCACAGTGGCCTACAGGACAGCTAATATACTTGTAACTGGAGTTGCAAAGAAAGAAAATATAGAATGGGATAGACAATATATCAGAAAGAGGGCAGACAGTCTCCTAAATTTGGTGAGAAATACAACTTTACAGGTTCAAGATCAGTGAGCCCCAAACTGGATAAATGCAAAGAAAATCACCACTAGGCACATCATAGTCAAATTGCTGAAAACTAAATATAAAGAGAAAATCTTGAATGCAGACAGAGAAAAAGACTCATGAGGATGAGGGGAAAAATGATACAAGTAATGGCTGACTTCTCATCAGGAGCAATGGTCGCCAGTGACAATGGAACTACATCTTTCGAATAAAAGAAAAACCAGCAACCCTGAATTATTTATCCATTAAATTAGATGACATTCCTTCAAAGACCTAATTTACCAACACTGACACTAGAAGGCATAGAAAATTTGGATAGCCACATGTATATTAAAGAAATTGAATTTGTTATTAAAAACCTTCCCACAAAGAATATTCCAGACCCAGATGATTTCATTATTAAATTTTATCAAATATCAATAAATAAAATAATGCCAGTCTTACACAACTTTTTAGAAAATCGGGAGGACAGAACAACTGGACTTATTTTATGAGGCCAAGATGATCCTAATACCAAACCTGACAAAGATGTTAAAACAAATGACAATTAGAGACCAACATCCTCATGGACACAGATGCAAAAATACTTTTTTAAAATTAGAAACTCAAATCCAATAATACATAGAAAGACTATGTCAGAAACTAGTGAGGTTTATCCCAGGAATGCAAGGTTGGTTTAACATAAAAAAAAACAACAGCACAATTCAGCATATTGAAGGAGAAAAGGAAAAATAAGGTTCATCTTCACAGATTCAGAAAAAGCAACTGACAACACTCAACACCCATTTATGATAAAAATCCCCACAAAGTAGCAATGGAGGAAACTTCCTCAGGCTGATAAAAGGTATCTATGGAAAACTTGCAGTTAGCTCCATATGAATGCTGAAATATTGAGTGTTTTTCCCCTAATGGAAATATGCAGGAATTGTGCAAGGAAAAATGCAAAGGTGTGTGTCCTCACCATTCCAAATATGTTGTACTGTAGGTTCTAGCTGGGATCATAAGGCAGTCAGACATAAAAGTCATGAAGTTTGGAAATAAAGACATAAAACTGTCTTTATTTACAGCCATTGTCATTGTTTCCATGGGACACAATAAACTACTCTGGACATAATAGGTGAATTTAGGAAGTTCACAGGGTACAAAGTCAACATACACAATCATTATATTTTTACACACAGTGGCAAATAGTTGAAAAAATCAAATTAAAGACATTAAAATAGCATCAAAAATATAAAATGCTTCTTATGCTATTATTTTTATAATTATAAACATTTATAAATAAATAAAAATTAAATAATTTATAAAAGTTATTATTTCTATAATAAATATAATCAAGTACATTAAACCTCTCTGCTAAAAACTATAAAACATTGCAGAGAGAAATTGAAGGAGATGTAAATAAATGCAGAGATAACCCTGTTCCTGGAATGTAAGACTCAGTATTGTTGAAATGTTCTCTCCAAATTATTTCATTGCCAATTGCCAGTTGATTATTCCCAAACAAACTGCTGAGTCATTTTATAGAAACTGACTCTTAATACTGAGATGCATGTGAAAGTGCAAAGAATGACACATAGCCCAAGAATCTTGGAGAATAACAAAGTTGGACAATGCTACCTAATTTCTAGACTAACTGTGCAGGTCCAACAGCTGGAAGAGTGGGAAGTTGGTGTAAGTGTAGATATGTAGCTCCACGGAGCCGAATAGAAGCTCAGCTTACGCACGCATGTGGCAATTGCTTCTTTTAAAATCAAGGTGAAATTCAGATAACATAAAATTGACCGTTTTCCAGGTGACACAATGCTGTGAAGCCAATGGTTAACTGATTTTTTACAAGGTTGCTGAGGCAATTTAATCAAGAAAAGAAAATCTTTTCAACAAATAATTGAAACAAGTATATAAACAGATGGAGAAAAAAGTTGAACTTCAACCTTTAACTTACACCACACAAACAGATTAGAAACGGATCATAGGCCAATGTATAAAAGTTAAAACTGCAAAACTTATCAGAGAAAACATAGGAGATGGTTTTTCTAGAAAAGACACAAAAAGAAATATGCAGCAAAGGAAATATTGGTGAATTAGACTTCAGTAAACTTATAAACATCTGCTCAAGCAAAGACCCTGTTAAGGAAATAAAATGCAATCCACAGATGGAGAAAAGATCACAGTACATGTATCTAACACAGGACTTTTATCCTAAATATATAAAGGTCCCTACTGATCAATAACAAAAATAAATACCACTAGAAATCGTTAGACACCATCAGTCGTCAGGGACACGACCTTGCATTTCTCACCCACTCAGTGGCAGCAACGGAAAAATCCCTGATGACGTCTGATGTTGACAAGGCTGTGGAGCAACTGGAACTCTCGCCCTGCTGAGGGGTCGTAAACTTGCACGGCTACTTTGGAAAACCGTTTGGCTGTTTCTTATAAAGCTGAATACATATCTGCCTGATAGCCCAGAGATCTCATTTCTAGATATTTACCCAAAAGAAAGGAAAAGGAGTGCCCAGAGGAAGACTTGTGAAAGAATGTTCCGGCAGCTTCCTTGATAATAGCTGACAGCTGAATGACAACCCAAATACCCACCCAATGCGGTGCTCCTGGGCCCTGAAGGACGCTGGCAACATGGAAGAGCCTCAGGACTTTGTTAAGGGAGAAGCCAGGCACAATAATGCCCCCTGTGTGATTCTACTTATGTGTAGTCCAGGAAGAGGTGAAGCTGATGAGTGGTGACAGAAATCAAAACGGAGGCTGCCTGCAGGATGGGCCTGGTAGGGAGGAGGAAAGAGCACGCTCTGTGTCTCCACTGCGGGGTGACCGTGGGGTCCACCCAGTTATCAAGACTCATGCAGCTGTGCCCTGAGCTCATGTGCATTCTGCCCCACGTGGAAGCTGCTTCCAGAAGACTGGTGACAATGATATCATCTGTATATGTGTAGTGTCCTATAACTTGACCTGGCCTCTCAGTGATGTAATGAGGGCACTTGTCACATGGACATGGCACATAAACTTTCTCTTTGGCATGAGTTTCAGTTGCTCCAGTGTCTGGATTTGCCGTGGTGGGCGTCACCAGTGCCAGGAAAGCTTTGGTGGCCGAGCAGAGCCACCGCTGCTAAGTCCAGAGGGTCCCGCTCCCTGCCGTTCCACCCTCACATTTGTGGTGCCGAGACCACACGGACCACCTTTCTCTTCATGGCCATCTTGAAGGTGCCCAAGTGAAGTGTCCCCATCCTGCCCATGGCCCTGACTTATGAGGCAGGAGTTGCACCATAGATGGTCACACCTCGCTGTGGACCAGAGGAGAAGGTGTCTGGACACAGGCTCCAAGGCAGGCTTTGATCTGATGTGAGGAGGGATGCCCTGATGAAGCGCCCCTCTGAAAGACAGAGCTCCAGGCTGCCTGGTCCCGCTGCCCAGGCGTGGCATTCACTGTCTGCCAGTGGGATCTGTGCCCCCAGTGTGGGCCTTGGAGGGGTGCGCTGAGCCTCACCTGGAGGGCTCAGCCGCTGGGGCCAGCCTGGGGATGCTCCAGGCAGGGATATCCAGCCAAGAGCCCTCTGAGACCTCAGCCAGGGTCATCAAGGTCACCTTCAACTACGGGGGCTGCAGGGTGGCGTCCCCAGCTCGCCTGACGGGCAGGAGCTTGCCTACTCCTGGTTAGCCACGGGGAGGGCAGCTGGGCATCTTCTCCTGGGGCTTTTTGAGCAGGCTTACCCTGCACCACTGGTACAGGGGCAGAAGGACATGGCTGGCCCCAGGCTGGCCACCACAGCCATTATCCAACCGCACTGCTGCCCCTCATCCTGCTCGGTCCTCGCAAGTGCTGCCCTCGCACCCCAGTTCCCATTTCTGTACTAAATTCACTTCTGCTCAGGCTTGCGGAGGGAGAGCCATCTCTCCCAAGAGGATGGCCTGGGTTGTGCAGGAAGTTAAGCCCGATTCCAGGCCCTCTGACACCAGGAGGGGCTCCTGGGGGTCTTCTGGCCATGGGGAGCTGGAGCAGAGGCACCCCAGCAAGACTGGCCCTGCCCGGGCGGCCTGGAGAGGACCCCTCGAGGTCAGCAGGCGACACTGCCTGAAGAAGTGAGGACCCTCCACAGGGGCGCCTGGGCCTTTCTGGAGGTGCTGACTCAGGTGCCTGGGCCCCCCGAGGGGTGGCGGGAGGACCGGTAGTGGCTCCCTGACGCTCCCCACCCCCCACTAGTCTCAGCTGGGGCTGTGCAGGTGGGGCTGGAACCGCGGGCACAGGGCGGCCTCTGTGGCAGCCTGCGGGCGGCAGGATAAGTCACATCGGCTGCTTCTGTTGTCAGAGGGCAAAAATAGATCGTGTGTCCGTTTCCCAGAAGGGCCTGGCGTGGCCCAGGGCCAGGCTGCCGGCTGCCCGTGGCCTTGAAGGGGACGCTGCTGACAGTGTGGTCGGGAGGGCGAGGCGGGCCCTCCATCTGCCTTGCTGGCTGGGACACTGTCATCTGGCAAAAGCGTGGCTTGGCAGGGGGCCTCAGACACGCCCCGAATGTCCTCCCTCGGGGGCTCAGGATGAGGGGGCTGTGGGGACCCCACACCGCACCTCCACGGGGCCTCGCCGACAGGGCTCTCTGAGTGCCGGGCTGTGGCCGAGGACCAGAGCCCAGGGCAGGGGCCGTTGCCCGGCTCACTGAGCAACACTCAGGCCAGGCTCTCCAGGAGACCCTGGGCACACGCGGAGGCAGAGGGAGCACTTGGCCGCTGAGCAAGGCGGGCGTCCAGTCCCAGGGCCGGCCTGACACTCCCACTGTCCTGGCCCTCAGCCCCGGTCGCCTGCCTGTGCCGGCCCAGTGTGCCCGGGGTGCCCTGCTGCTGGCCCTCTCCATCCTCCATGCCACTGCACACAGAGCGGGCAGGTTCACCTGCCCCTGCTTGGCCCCCAGGACCTGCACCCAGCTCCACGCAGGCCCCTGAACGTCCATAGCTGCTGCCCCCGCTCGGCCCCATGAACGCAGCCTGGGGTCGGAGGCCCAAGTCTCAGAGGCAGCAGCTCCCCTGGCAGGCTGTCCCCAGCTCACCAAAGCCAGGAGGGTCTGGGGGTTCTCCTGGGCAGAGACCACAGCCAGGAGTGCTCGGGCCAAACCCAGGAGGTGCCCACTGAGGAGCCGCCTGCTGTGGCTGGTGAAGGGCCTGGCCCCAGACCCAGAGCACCCAGCGGGCACACTCTGCCCTCTACAGGCCGCAGGGCGCCCCAAGGGTTTCTGGGATCCCCCACCAAAGTAACGGAGCAGGTAGGTGGACTGCAGTGCCCGGAGCAAGGTGCTCACCATCTGTCTTGGGACCTGGGGCCAGCCTGGCCGTGTGGCAGGAGAGCACGTGGTGGGGATAGGCCTGCATGGCCACTGCTGGCCTGGGGATGGGGGCTCCCAGCCCAGTCCCCTCCCACAGTGTGTCCCGCCTCCAGTGTGAGAGATCCACAGGCACCCTGACATGCTCATTCACCCAGCACAGACAGCACCCTACTGTGCGCTCAGGCCTGGGCTGTGGGGGCCGTGGGAGGGAGGTCTGGGGTCTTGAGAGGTTTGTTGTCAGCTTCGTGGACCAGCCCACAGTAGATGTGGTCTTGAAGGGCGAGGACTCACACACGGCAGGACGCGAGTCGTGAAAAGAGGTGTGTAAGCGGGGTGTCTGTGTGCAGGGGACAAAGATTCCAAGAGGTTGCGGTCAGCCCTAGTCCCAGAGTGCAAAGGGAGATGTCACCATGTGGTGGAGTTATCCCTGAAGGCTTCCTGGAAGAGGTGGGCCTGGGGGGAAGAACTGAGAAGGAGATCTGACCACAGGGCACAGTCCCTGGGGGTCTGATTGGTCGGGGTGGCGCAGGGCATGACGCTTGGTGAAGATCGAGCAGAGTCTGTGGCTGGGGCACTGTGGTGTGGTCCTGCCCAGCACACCAGGCCCAGCAGGGCTCCCGTCCCAGTGGGAAAAGGAGGCATCGGCTGGACGGACCAGGCCCTGGGATGCGGCCGGGTCCAGTGGGGCTCCAGGAGTCCAGAAAGGAAGTGAAGCAGGGTGCCCCAGATCTCCCCCCACCTGCCTACCAGGTGGGAGCTGCTAATGTGCTTTCCTCCTTGGGCAGGGCTGGCCCCAGCTGCCACGGGCCAGGCCTGTAGGGACCATGGCCAGCTGGTGGTCAGCCTGGAGGGGCAGGCCTGCAGGAAGGGGGCTCCCTCCTCCCCTCCCCAGGTCTCCTTCAAGGAGCATTCCCCTGCAGTGGGATGTCAGCTCTCTGACCTGCACGGCCTGAGCAGGAAGCAGCCAGACCCAGGCAGATCCCCAGCCTAATCAGCTGGGGTGACCAGTGCCGGGGTGTCGGGGACACTGGCCTGCTGCCCTCCCTCCAGCACCTGAGTTCCACTTAGAAGTCCATGGATGGGATGGAGGGGTGAGGGCAGCACCAGGGCCTCCCCGGCCAAGGGGTGATCATGGGGTGCCAGCTGACCAGACGTCAGTGAGGAAGGGACTCCACTCTGCCGTCAGCCAGTCCTCTGGGCAGGGCCGGCTTGGGATGTGCCGCTCCCCAGGCCGGCCTCGACAGCGTTCTCTGGACTCTCTGGAACCCCAGGACCTTCCAGCAACTCCCCTCAGGCAGGGGCTGGGGAGCGGGAAGTGGGGTTCTAGTCCTGCGGGCAGTGAGTGGGGCTGCTGCTGGGTGGGGTGTGGAGTCAACACCAGGCAGGATCCCAGAGAGGAGGTGGGGCTCCAGGCCGGGCTCAGTCACCCCAACGGGCTCACTCAGCTGGGCTGCGGGGTGAGCAAGGCAAGCAGGGGCCCAAGTGCACGGCAGGGGTGCACAGACGCCAGGCTCCATGGCACCGGGGCCCGTCGCTGCCCTCATCTCTGGCCAGGTTGGTCCCAGGCCTCTGGAGGAGGCCCCTGGGGAGACGTGCGGGCCTGAGAGCTCTGTGCGTCCCCAGGACGCTTCGTCTCTGCCATCGCTCCCGGGGATGGGGGCTCTTGGGAATGTGGGGCTCTGACGAATCAGACCCCAGGGACTGCAAATCCTCTGGCTTCCCCCCACCCCCAATCTGCTCTTGTCCCAGTTACTCTTGCAGCACATTTTGGAGGTGGATGTAAAGAAAATTCTGATCTTTTAAAATAGATTTCACAGGGGAGGTGAAGGAGGGTAAGGGAAGGGATGAATTCATCGTGTGTTTGCTTTTAAACTAGGGCAGCGTGAGCCCCGGGTACCCACAGGTGGCCGGCGTACCTCCACACCTTCATTGCAGCCCCGGGACAGTCATTTCTCCTAATGACTCTTTCTAGGCTCTTTGGCTCTCAAACCCAAGAGCCGCGGGGTTGAATAATAATTGTGGTTGTGTGTGTGTGCGGTTGGGAGGTGGGTGAGCTGGGAGAGCAGAGCCCTGCCCCTGTCCAGAGTCAGCCTGGAGTGTGTGGGCTCACATGGAAGGGGACAGAATGCGGGGCAGCCTGCAAATGCTCATGGGTGTGGCTGGAGATGACTGGCAGGGTCCGCTCAGCATCTCGAGTGGCTCTGTGCCTGTCAGCAGCTGGCAGACCCATGGCGGCCAGGGTGGGCTGAGCGGTCCCTTGCACGTATCTGGAACTCCTGTGGACCCCAAAGAATCTCCTGATGCAGATATCCAAAGAGAGCTGTGACCCCAGTTTACAGCCACATTGCTTCACAAAGTCTCTCAGGGACCAGCAGTCAGGCCAGAGCAAGGGGAGTGGTTCCTTTTTGGGGGGCCCTTTTTAGCAGGGGACCCCCTCCTGGGGGCACCACCACCTGTTGTGCTCTCCAAGCCATAGCCTGCTCCCTATATCACCAGGACCTCACTGGGGGCATTGTAAGGCACAGTCCTCCTGCAGACCAGGCCTGGCCGAGGGAGCTTCCGGGACCCCAGAGGAGTAGCTCCTTAGACCACTTTGCTCTGTCACTGGAGGCAGGGGAGCCAGCTACCCACATCTAGCACGTGTGAGAGGCCGTTGTTGAGTAGTTAGGCATCTTTTGTGTCCCAGTGACAGACACTTTTCTCACAACTTGCTCAAAAAAATAGGATGATTGATTGGGATATAGAATTGGAAAATGTGAGGGACAAATGAGCTTCAGGCATAGCTGGATCCAGGAGGTTAGACAAGGTTATCAGAGCTTCCTCCCCTGCTCAGCTTTCTCTTTTGCAGCGTTTTCCCAGGCAGACTATCTCTCCAGTGGCAGGGATGGACGTAGAAAGTTCCAGGCATACAGCAACCCTCAGTAAACTAAATCGACTGCAGGACTCAGATGGCAGCCTGGGTCTTGTGACTGCTGCTGCATTTATAGTCCCTGCGGCACCACAGGCCTTGGGGGAGGCCCGGTTTCAGAGGAAGTTCGGGGAATGAAGGGTGGGTGTGCAGAGACCCCATGTGGCCATTACATGTGGCCTTTCTAGGGGTGGCCAGCAAGTGCTCCCGTGAAGAAATATTTATAAAGATAAAAGTCTTGCTCCAAGGCACTCTTCACCGGGAGCAGAGGCTGTGTCTGCCTGGACTTGCATCTCAGAAAGCCCTGGTAAACTTCAAAGGGGCCTGTCCACCTCCCCAGCTTTGATCTTGGAAGGGACTTGCTAAGATTCAGGATCAAAAGGAGCGTGCAGGATTCCAGGTATGGACAGGTATGTGTCTCTGGGCAGAAACCAAGGCTCTTCCTTCACAGGCTGCAGGAGGTGGGGTCTAAGGAGAATTAAGTGTCCTTAAAAGCACTTTTCTTTTTTATCAAGTTAGAAACACAGCCAGAAAACCTGCTCCTGTCTTGTGTATCTGGAAGTTGTAAGGATGGAAAGTGGAGTACTGCCATGGAACCAGGCTGAGGTTTGGTGACACAGGGACCATGTCAGGATGGCCCTGTGTGTGCTGAGTCCCAACCCAGCTAAGCCACTGTGTGTGGTTGGGCGAGTTGCTACCCTTCTCTGGGCCCCAGTTTGAGCTTTTGTATTAGCAGTCACTGTTTTCCCCTCTTACTGCACGGCGACATCCTTTGCTGCAATGTTTCGGGCCAGGTGGTCCCTGCAGGTTCTTCCAGCCCAATACTTGGTGGTTCTAAGCTCCAGGCACAAGACGAGCTGTTGAAACTCACTTTAGAATCACTTCTAAAAGACAGCCTTTCAAATTCCAGGTTCCAGTCTGGGAGCAGGAAAAAGAGAGTGTTTCTTAAATGGATCTAAACGAGGCGTGAGCCCCAGAGAGAATGGCGAGGCCAGGCTGCCTGGTGGTGAGTGGCCTCAGCTGGTGGTCGCCAGGTGGGAAGGGCAGCGAGCCCGGATGGTTCCTTCCAGGAGCTTGACCGAGAGGACTTGGAGGCAGGGGTGAAGACAGTGGGTGGGATGGTGCTGAGAAAGGATGTCTGGGGCATCCGTAATGCAAGGGCGCGGAACTGGGGATGAGGGCTAGGTGGGCGCGGGGATGGAGGCTGGGCATGGGTGGGACATTGGCCCTGGCTGGGAGGACGGGCCCTCCTCTGCTGCCTGAGTTGGTGCGGGTGCAGCTGGGCCTTGATTTTCTCAGTGGAGAAGGGGTCAGGCTGAGGGTCAGCAGGGGAGGCGGTAGGATTTCTGGGCACTGCCCAGGGCTTGGCCCTGCGGGATTGTTGGCCTGCAGTGTCAGCGACCCGGGCAGCCTGCTTCACAGCGGGCATGTGTGGGCGAACAGGGCGAGGGGCCTGGGGATGAAGAACCACACCCCTTGTAGGGCTGGGTCTGAGGGGCAGGCATGTCCCAGCATGCCTGACTGCTTGATGGGATCTGGGGACGGCCCAGGGGACCCTGGCCATGGGGGGGTCCCTGCCGCTCAGGCTCTCGGGCACTGAGGCTCACCTCTGGGTTCTCCCAAAACACACCTGACTTCTCCTCCTCAAAGTCAAACTTGACCTTCTCAAGGTCATGAGCCTAGCTAACAGCCAAGAATCTCTCAGCCAGTGTATCGGAAATTGGGCCCTCCTCCCAAAACAGGGACGGCTCACTCCCGAGAAGTGCTGAGCTGGGGACATTCCGTGTCACACCTCTGGATGGGGAGGCGATTGTCCACATGCCTGTTTCGGAACCACTGTGATGGGCTCTGGACCTGAGAGCTTGAGTTTGGAGGAATACTTACCAGAGTGTGTGAGAAGACACAAGGTTGGAATAAAAGAAATCAGATTTCCTCCTCGGTTGGAGGCTAAGCTCGGGGGTCACGGTGAGACAGAAGAGCTGACCTCACCAGGAGGAGCTGGTGCAGGACTGAGAATTCAGCCAGAGAGCCATGGGGGAATGGGGGAAACAGGCCTGCTCTCACCACCCTCCTGTCAGGGGAGGGGGAGCGTTCAGAGGGCTTTAAGTGAGAGTCAATTCCTGTTACATCTTCGGCTAATTTGGTTTGCCATCTCCTTCAGCTTGGATGGAGGTGCAGTGAAGAGAGGGCATCTAGGTTGGAGACCCTTGGAAGTGACCTTGTCCTGCCCCCAGGTGAGGGGCCCTGTGCCTCACCTGGCGATGCACAGGTCACCGCTGCCAGTGGGGAGCTGGAGCACTTTGTGCCCGGGTACACTGCACAGCCTCCATTCCCGACCAGCTGGTCCACCTGTCATAACTCTGCTTGGCACCCAGCACCCAGAGAGCCCTGGAATCCGCACATGGGGCTGCCTGCTCAGGGAGGCACCACTCTGGGCATGTACTCATGTGGCCCCTCCAGCATCCCTGACAGAGGCTCATGGGTGGGTGAGCTGAGGCTCAGAGAAGGGCAGGACTTGTAGCAGGTCACACAGCTTAGTGATGTGCAGTGGGTTAGAGTGTCTCCCACGTCCATGTCATTATCCCTGGTACCTGTGCATGTGACTTTATTTGGTGTTTGCAGATGTAATAAGGATCTCAAGATGTGATCATCCTGGATTGGGGTGGGCCCGAAGTCAATGACAGGTGTCCTTATAAGGAGAGGAAGGTTTACACAGAAACAGGGGAGCGGCCATGTGATGAGGCAGGCAGAGACTGGAGAGAGGTGGTCACAAGCCCGGGGAACCGGGAGCCACCAGGAGCCGGAGGAGGCAGGAAGGGTCTCCCCAGGCCTCCCGAGGGAGCAGGGCCCCGCCTACACCTGAATCCCAGACTTCTGGAACCCAGAGCTGATTGATGCACCCAGGTTGTGATCATTTGCTACGGCAGCTCCAGGGCCTTCAAACAGGCCATGTGTCCCTGGCTGCCATGGAGACAGCCGTGTCCTAGGGCTCTGACGGTTCCAGACAAGCATTTCTAACAGTGGAGACTTGCGGCATCATTGGTGACAGAGGGACCTGGGCTGGGCCTTAGGACTGACGGGTCTGGGCAGCTCCCCAACAGACCCCAATCCTGCAGCTGTGACTGGGGAGTTCGGGACCCCACCTCTGACCACTGTCTGCTGCTCATCCATTTGCAGCATTCCCTCCTGGGTTTGAGCCCAGAGGCCCAGAATCTTTCCCCCTGGAGCAGGTTACAGAGCCCCAGACCTCAGTGTGCAATCCATGCAGGCCTGGGGCTTGGGTGGGGGTGGCTCTGTGGGGTCCCGGGGTAGTTCTGGCCACAACAGTGTGGAGCCAGACGGGCAGAGGGCATTTAGTGGACAGACCCTCCCCCTGCACAGGCTTCATCAGACATAGCGATGCTTGGGAAAACGGCTCATGTGCCTGGAGCTACACTGAGAGGGCCCGCGGTTCACCCAGGCCCTGCGAGCGCTGACCCCACGCAGGGAGCCTGGGGCCTCTGCAGGCAACGTGCTGCTAAAGGACGGAGGCCTGGGCCCAGAGCGTCCTGGTGGGTGCCCTGGGCTGCCCCCAGCACATTCCTATGCATGGATGTGGGCTGGGACCCTGCTGGCCGAGGGGCCACGCAGGGGACATGCTCCGAGACTGACCCAGCTGTGGACGTTCAGAGCCTCTGAGCCTCCCCGGGGCCGGTCAGAGCCGCACGCGTCACCTCGGTGGACCCTGCGCCCCGCCTTCTTAGGGTGTTTGATTTCCCAGGTGCTCTGGACAGGGAAGTGGGGACCAGCACCCACTCGGGTCGCTGACTCACCCACGTGTCGTTCGCTGCTGATTATAAGTGAATCTCTGATGAGCTGTATTTCTTATCTTCTTGATTAAATCAATTATGATCAATGGAGCGGCCTGCACCTAACCCTGACACGTCTCCTGGAATGTTCTACAGAGCCCAAGCCCAGTCTGGGGTGGGTCCAGCCGAACAGGCAGTCAGGGGCCAGTCAACTGAGAACTGCCGGCCACTGCAGCCCCCAGAGCCCACCACCCTGGGGGTGTGGTGGGAGGAGAGAGGACAGCCGCCTCTTTCTCTACAGTTAACTCAGCTGCTCTTTAAACCACAAGGAAGAATGTGAGTGGGAGGGAGTCCCCCCCTGACCCTGTGGACCTGGTCCCAGCCATACTGGGAGGCATGGCACCACGGTGCCCCCGAACCCCAGGGTTTCAGTTTAAGAATGCCCTCCCCGCAGGGCCACCATGTCCCCTCCCGACCTGGGCACGGCATCCTCCTGTCTTGGGGCTGAGTGGCCAGGTGCACCCGCGACAGGGGCTTGCTCACTCTGGTGGGGAGTCAGCCCAGCAGGAACACGGCCCCCGGCTTGCTGGCCAGGCCGCCCACTCTGCCCTGGACCCGGACACTTGGGGGGAGGCAGAAGGGCTGGCTTTTCTGGGATCCAGGCCATGAGGGGGACAAGCCGAGTCCTGCTGGCTTCCTTCTGTGTGAGGTGAGGGGCAGGGAGAATGGTCTCTGGGGCCACTCTCTAGGGGGCAGGGCCACCCCTCACAGACAGCAAAGCTCCGCGAGGCCTGGGACTCTGATTTCCTGGATGACCCCAGGGCAGGCCTGGAGTGAGTCATGGACTCTGCCGGCTGACCTCCCTGCATGGCTGAGGACCAGCATTGTGGGCTGTACCTCAGTGCCTGGGGACGTTTTTGGGGACTCCCCAGGCCTGGTGCCTCTTCTCCATGAGCCACTCTGCCTCAAGGGCAGGGTCCTGCTCTATCCTCTGGGTTCTCTGGGGCTGGCGCAGGGAGGTGGCAGTATCTGATTGGCCGGCCCGGTGGCGGTGGGGGGGTGGGGCAGGGCACCTGACAGGTGGACCCAGCGGCCCGCAGGGCCAGGGGCAGGTCCTCAACGTGGCTCTGTGGGCGCCCCAGCCAGAGCAACCTGGTACAGTCCCTTGACTATGGAAGAGCATCCCCCGGGGGCCAGCCAGGCTGGGGCAGAACTCTGGCTGTTGTGCCAGGAACTGCCCTAGACCCTGAAGGCAGGATCTGGAATCGCCTCCAGAGAAACTCCCACCGCAGTCCACAGGCAGGGTGGGAGGCCCGGGAAGGGGAGCCGGGCAGCTGGAGAGGGGCTGAGCGGAAACAAGAACCCCTTATCCTTCTGGGCAGGGCCCTGCTTGGCTGTCTCATCTCAGACCAAACGGCAGACAGTAAAGCATTCAGTTAGGAGCAATGGCCCCAGCCCCCTCCTGACCTGGGGAGGAGCAGAGCCCCGTCTCCCAGGAAGGCATACAGGTGGGGCCAGCAGGTCAGATGAGCCAGGGTGGGTGCCTGGGGAGCTTTTCCCTGGGAGGGACATTCGTGCACGCAGATGGAGGGGCCACCTACCCGGTGGGCCACATGAGTGCACAGAGGGGCTGCAGCCGGGGGTGGCCTCAGTGCAGGAGGGTCTCAGCAGACCCAACCATGGGGCTCAGAAAAGATGCCGTGGTTATAAAGAAGGCAACCTGAGTGAGGCAGGGCAACTGGAAAGGGGGCCTGTGCCACAGAGGGAGGCAGAGCCAGCATGGTCGGCAGATGCCCTGACATGTTCCCTTGCAGGCATCCACCCGGGAAATCCCCTTCCTTGAGTGGCCGGACCTGACACTGGCTTCCAACCAAGAGGGCACGTACAGGGGGCGGAAGTCACTCCTGCGGGCCTCAGCAGACTGGGGCCAGGTCTGTGCTGGAGACATCATGTGGCCGGGAGCTGTGGGCGGCCTCTAGGTCTGAGGGCTCCGGCAAGAGTCAGCAGAAATCTGGGCCCTCAGTCCTGCAACCAGGAGGGAATGAACTCTTCTAGCCACCCGAGGGAGCTGGACGCCAAGTCTTTCTGGGTCCAGCCTCCAGATGAGAGCTCAGCCCGCTGGTGCCTCGCAGTCTCAGGAGGCAGGGGGCTGCATCAGACCAGACTGTGGCCCACAGACGCTGTGAGAGAGTCAGTGTGCGTCACATTACACCAAGAGGAGGTGCTTCGTCACACAGCACACAACTTGCGTGTTGCCTTTGGTGTCAGACAGACTCATGTAGGGCCTGGCTCTGCCCTTGCAGGCTGGGTCTCCCAGACCAGTGCCCAGGAATGCTGTCACCAACCTCTGGGCTGGTATTGATGACAGCAAGTTAAGGCAGGGGCAGTTCACCTGGCTAAGGGCACAGGCGGGGGAGTAGGGGTCCTGTTGTCACTGGGGGGCTGCTGAGAATGGGCCATCCCCCGCCCTCCAAGCCCGGTGCAGCCTCTGTAGAGTGAGAGGTGGGCGTCCCAGGGCAGGAAGATGCCCCAAGGTGGCAGGCCCTGGCTGGGACACCCTCTCCCTTTCTCCAAGTGGCCTGTGTAGACACAGACTTGACACAGGGCCTCCCAGCTCAGTGCCCAGGGCACACCCCCGACATCTGGCCTGGGGCAGGAAGGGGCAGAGGAGCCCTCTGTGGGGAGCAATGTCAGGCTGCCCTTCATCCAGCCGAGCTCCAGGACCGAGTCCAGTTGGGACACACTGCCGGCTGCACCCCAGCCCCACCTGCTCCCGAGGGCGGGGGCCCTTGCTCTGTGGGGGTGAGTGGCTGTGGGAGCAGAAAGGCTCTGAAGACCCAGGTCCTCCGGGGGCATTGGGGGCGGTGGGGGCTGGAAGCTGGCCTCCCCTGGAGGCTACGCCCTGGAGCTGAGCTGAGTCAGCACCCTGGGATGCCCTGTGAGGTCAGCTCCTAAGGCCCCTGGGAAACAGGGGTGGATCTTTGAGGAAAATGGGGGGATCCTGGGGGGCAGGCAGAGCCTGGGCTGGGCTGCTGCCCTCAGTGATGGGATGAGTAGCCCACCCTCAGGGGAAGGACCAGGAACCTAAGGGTGGTAGGGGGCCAGCCTCCTGCAGAAGCTCTTCATCCCCTTCCCCACCATTCCCGAAGCTCCCGCAGCTGTGGCCTGTTTCCAGAGCTAGTTGCTGGCATGACCCCTTCCCTGCAGCAGGATCCTGAGGGGCTCCCCGCCGTCACGGAGGAGCATTGTAGGGGGCTGGACCACCCCTGGGTGCTGAGCCCAGGATCTTCTTGGAGGACTGCCCAGCATCTGAAAGGCCCAAACAGGCACGCACCGGGGCCATGTGCTGAAGCCAGTGTCTCCCTTCTTCTGAAAGGACAGAAGGTCTAGGGAGAGTGGCCCAGGGCCAGCCCTGGAGCCACGGGGAGGAGCAGTTCTGTCCGGGCTCTGCCAGCCCACAGCACAGATGGGACCGCGGTGGCCTGAGCCTCCGGCTGGCTCCGCCCCCTCCAGGAGGAGCTGGGGCCAGGGAGCTGCCTCAGAGCAGATGGGCAGCGGAGGGCAGTGGAGGCTGACCCACCGGGGTTCCCCAGAGGCTCCGCTCAGCTCTCCAGTCTGTCTGGGCTTCCAGAGCCCACCCCTGTCTGTAGCGTCTCCAAGATAGGGGCTCAGCTCCCCAGGTACAATGACAGGCTCCAGGGCAGGTTTTCACTGTAATCTGTAAGCACACACCTGCCTTTGGTGCCGCAAGTAAATGAAACCACATGGAACGCTTTGAAGCTTCTAGAAGCATTTATACCTGTGGGTAAAATTGTAACATTTCCAGAGTATCTCCCCTGGCTTTAGTGCATTTGCATATCCTCAGGGGTGGAGAGAAGTTCATCTCCACGTTAATGGGTAATTACCTGGGCAACCAAGGGCGTGTCTGAACCTGAGAGTTTAAGGGGAGGGGCTGGCTTGCTTCCTTCCAGAGCAGGGGAGAGAGACGGTGCTGGACTGCAGTTTGTAAGCAATAAATGGGTTTTAAACCTTATTTCTCCCTTTGACTGATTTCTGTCTTTAGAGATATTTTGCCCCGGGATCTCCTCTCCCTGGACTCACATCACCATAATAAAAACATAAGCTAAGACCCAGAGGGGCAGCAGGCACAGAACTGGGCTCACTAGGCCTCTACAGGAGGACACAGGGAGCCGCCCTGGGGCTGGGGGGCGGCGTGGGGTCAGGGCCCGGGGGGAGGTTCCCGAAGGGAGGCCACTGGGAGCCGGAAATGCCGTTTCTCAGCGACCAGCTGTTGCGGTCTAGCCTGACTCACCAAATCCGGCCTCCCTGCCTTCATTTCCAGGCGGCTGTCCAGGGTGCCCCCCCTTAGTGCTGTCCCTGGGGGGGCCAGCTCTAGTCTGTATTGTTCAGAGACATGCTCACGTGGCTCTCCCCCTGGGACAGGGGCAGGGTCCCCACTCACACCTTGGCTGCCCCATCCAGGGACCCTCCGAACAGAGGGACTGTGCTTAGGGGTAAAATGGGACTGTCCCTAGATCACAAGGACACGGGGCCCTGGGAAGGTAGGAGCCGCCTCCTGCTGGCCGAGACCATGCCTGTGCTGGCCCGACGCCTTACTGAGCACCTCAGCCCCAGTGGCAAAGCTTGTCTGAGGCCCACACAGGGCCACATGCTGACACTGCAGGAGCTGGGCAGGCCCACAGGCCCTGGCCTCATCCTAAAGACAAGGGCCTGCCTCTCACAGATTGCAGGAGACTCCCAGGTCATGGCCTGCATGGGGGCCACCTGCCCAGGGCCCAGCCTCTGGGCCACTGACTGCTCTCTGCCCTCTGGCTTAGCGGCCTCCTGTGCTGGACATTGTGAAGGGGCCACATCACCAGGCCCTTGGTGGGCTCCAGCCTAAGATGTCCTGCTCTGCAGTAAGGGATGTGGGAAAGGTTTCCTCTAGCCCCGGGCCTGGCCCTTATCCCAACCTTTCTGCCGGAGGCCTTGCTGCGGCTGCTATGAGGGCCACCTGCACAGAGAGGATGGGGGCCGTCCACTGGCACCCAGGAGTGGCACCAAACTTCAGTTCCCTCCCTCTCCCCCACTCCCCCCACTCCCCTGTGGGAGGAGTGACTCTATGACGGGGCTGCTTGGGGAACCCTGGCAGGCCCTGCACGATTCTGGCTCCTCAAGCCCTCCCTCTCTCCCCATCTGGCTTTGCAAGGAACCAGGCTGAAGTTCAGTAATGAGCATTCAGTGGTGTTGGCCTCATTCTGCGTTCTCAGGATGCAGGCAGAGGACACTGTCCTGGCCTGGGCAGTGTGACCTGTGCCCCACCCACCATCTCATCAGCGGGAACTTGGCCTGGCTCTGTGGGGGACACAAGCAGAAGTGACCCGTGCCTGAAGCCGTCCAGAAGCTGGCACTGTCTCTGCAGCAGCCACAGCCATGTGTTGAGGTGGTGGGGCTGCCAGGAGCCTGGACCCCGCGGAGCAGAGCACCCACAACCCCTGCCCCCACTGGTACTATGACGTGTGCAAGAAATACGTCTTTGCTGGGCTCAGCCGCTGGGAATCCCTGGGCTGATTTGTCTTTGCAGCTGAACCTGGTGGAACCTGACACATGACCTTCCCTTCAGTGGCGGGAGGTCACCAGTGAGCACAGCCATGACCCCATTTACTGGAATGGGAGGATGCTGGCCTGTCAAACGTGGGGTGGGGGCCCTGGCATGGGCCTTCTAGGCTGAGACCTTGGGGGGATGTGCATGTGATTAGCACCGGGTCTGCAGGTGGAATGTGTGTGTGCTGCGTGCATGTGCCTGGGAACCCCGCCGCCCTCCGGCTGGGAGAGCAGTGAGGCCCCAACCCAGATGTGGGGTGAAAGGATGTTTGTAGAGTCAGGGGCAGGGCAGCACGGGGACCCTGACCCCAGGGTCTCATGTGTGTGTGTGTGGTGTGTGTATTGTGTGGGTGTGCACGAGGTGTCCATCCTCACTGGTGCCTGTCCAGTCTGCAGCCCCCCTGAGGTGAGGCCTTCCCTCCCCCTGCCTGTGGGGCTGCGTCCTGAAAGGTGGGCAGAGGGACCAACCCTGGAAACCATGTGACAACCTAGCACCGGCCATCTGAGCATCGAGCAGCTGAGTGCTTGGTTCTCAAACAATGCTCCACCTCTGTGTGTCTCCCTGGCCACCATAAGCCCTTTCCACAGGGTGGTGTCCAGTTTCCCAGCAGCACTCTGGGGGTACCGTTCCCTGGGGCCCCCTGCAGAGCTCAGCGGGAGCCTTGGGCGGCCTGTGCCCCAGGAGAGAGTGCATCCTTGGAGGAACAATACCCTGAAGGAAAGGTTGCTGCGGACAGCTTTGACAGGAGAGGATCCCTGGAGACCGGGTCAGGGGCCACCTCTGCGCAGCCCCTGGATGCTCCATGGGGGCCCTCGGAACCAGCTCCAGGTCCAAGAAGGAACTGCAGCCAGCCCTTCTCTCTGTGGGCAACAAACCACAGCTCGGAGAGTCCGTGGCATTAGCCGGCACATGTCCTGCTGGGGGTGGATCACGGAGGCCTGAAGAACGGGGAGGCTGCTGCCCATCGTGGAGGTCCCATGCCTGAAGCGGGAAGCAGGGAGAAGACAGAGCGCAGTGGCTGAAAAGAAGGGTACGTCCTAAGTGGTTTATCTGTTGGAGACTAAGCAGAAAATGTATTTTAAAAATCCTTCCAATAGAATTCTTAATAGAAATGGATGCATATGTGATCTCTATCCATATCCGTTTATTCTATCTGTATGTTTTTCCTAATACCAGAAATAACTTGGAAATGATAAGAGAAAAATAATTCAATTCAAACTTGCCATAGAAACAAATGACCTAAGAAAAGCCCTAACCGGAGAATTCTTGGACTTCTATGAGGAAAACTAGGAAGCCCTATCATGTACCATAAGGGGAGGTCTGCACAGAGGAGTTGGCACCACATGGCCGGACAGGAAGGTGGGTGCCCCGCAGGTGCCAGCTCTCCCCAGGTGACACGTGGGCTCAATTCTGCTCTGTCCTCAGGGCGCCTGGAAGAAGGGAGGACTTGATAAAACAGTTCTAAGTTAATACGGAAGATCAAATATACAGACATGTCAAAAAAACAAAAAACTGACAAGGAAGGACTAAACCTGCCAATGATTAAAACACTAAGGACGACTCTCGGGTATTCAGGAAACTGATGCCTAGGAGATGGGCCGGGAGGCTGGCCTGTCACTAAAGGATATTCACCTAATGATTCTGGGCCACTTGTACATTGTATCTAGTCAAAACATAAAAATATTTAAAGAGCAGGCACCCTAGCAAGATCTATGCATTTACGTACAAGCCAGGGTGTACAAGCCAGGGTGGGGCGGGGCGGGGGCGGGGGCGGGGGCGGGGCGGGGCGGGAGGGCAGATCAAGACAACCGATCTCACTGCACACAGGTGTTTAAAAACACAATGAAGCCAAAAGTGGTCTTGATGCAGAAGACAAAGAATACTGGATGAATTACCAAACTAGATATTTTTGAAGGAGGAAAAAAGCCCAGCAAAACATCCTACAGCAAAGTAAACTGTAGAAAGATTAAAAAGTTAAATGTAATAAAAATAAAACAATGAAAATCTTGAAGAAGGCAGATATAAATGTTAGATCTTTTGATGGGGAAATTTTTACCATTTTAAAATAAAAAGATAATCTAAAAAGAAAAATCAATAGATATAATTACAAATTGAAGATTTCTTTATGTTCCACAGCCACATAACCAAAAGCAAAAGACAAAAACCAGACTAAGAAAAATATTATACGTAACAGGC
Source organism: Smutsia gigantea (assembly GCA_032199065.1). Lineage (NCBI taxonomy): Eukaryota > Metazoa > Chordata > Mammalia > Pholidota > Manidae > Smutsia > Smutsia gigantea. The sequence goes on along the minus strand of JAVSCE010005879.1, from coordinate 3,500 downwards.
AAATGTAAGAACTAGCCAGTAACAAGTGATCTTAACAGGAGATCCTAAGGATGCACATTGACCAAAAGTTTATATAAAAGAACTCTAACTTATCAGCAAGCATATAGAAAGCTATAGGAAGCTAGTCATAAAATCAAATGAAAGAAAAATGTTATTATGGTGATGGCTTTAAGAAAAAAAGCTATCCATTATTGGGTTAGGCTGTATTAGTAGAACTATTTTGGATGACACTGTGGCAAGAAACTCAAATGTTTCTTGCTATTTAATCTGGTAATTCCACTTTATTTTAAGAAGTTCTTTTTCTTTGCAATCTCAAGAAAATAATCCTAAGTAAAGAAAAACACTTTTGCACCAACATATATACCTATAGACTGGATGAGCAAAACATGCCTATTCATGGACTGTATATGATGGTTTATGTAAGACGTCCTGTAATGCACGGTATGACCCCACTTCATCCAAGAAACCCTCAAGCAAGCAAACAAGCCACACACAGGAAAAGAATGGAAGGAGACACACTGGCATTTTAATAGTGGTTTAGGTGGAGAATTGTGGCTGCTTTTTCCACCTTCCACTATTCTGCAGCCTCTGAGTTTATAAGCATGTACTACTTTTATAATTAAAACCATGCCACAAATATCATTTATTTTAAACAAGTTTACCAAATTACCATGGTTTAATGATAGCCTCATCTCATAGGACATGTTTGGTCCATTAGTTAAAGTCTGATTGTAAGATCAAATATTAAAAACCCTAATTTCTAATAATATAGGAGTGAACATAAGGCAAATCCAGCCACTAGACTACTACGAAGCCTTTTAAAATGACCAAAACTAGTATACAGAGATACAAGATAATCTCATTCTTATATAAGACCTCCTAACTCCAAGTGATGGGCTCTGAAATATCTCTAGATGGCAGACTTATTGTTCACTTTTATTTTCTTCTTTTTGTTATTCAAAATATCCAAGCATTCTATAAAGTATGTATTACTTTTTGAATCATAAAAAAAACCAAGGCCACTTATAAAAGAACATTTCAACAAATGTGCTAGGTAGGACCACTGGATATCCACATGTGAAAAATGAAGCTGGACCCCTTTCTCACAACGTGCATGAAATTTAAGTCACAGTGAATGATAGATGTGATGCAGAGATAAAACAACAAAGCTCTTGGAAGAAAAAAGTATGGAGTCAATCTTTGTGACCCTGAGTAAGCAATGATTTCTTCAATAAGACACCAAATCACAAGTGGCAAAAGGAAATAGATAGGTTGGATTTCATCAGAACTAAGATCTTTCATTCTGCCAACAGTACCATCAAGGAAATGAAAGGACAACCCGCAGAATGGGAGGAAATATTTTCAAATCATTTATCTGATAAAGGACTTGTACCCAGAATATATAAACGACTTAAAACTCAAGAATAAAAAGATAAATGACCCAATTAAAAACTGGGCAAAGGATCTAAATAGACATTTTGCCTAAGAAGATACACAAATGATTAACAACCACATGAAAAGATGGTCAGCATCATTAACGATTAAGGAAATGCAAATCAAAACCACAATGAGAGAGTGCTTTGCACTTAATAGAATGGCTACAATAAAAAAGACAGACAATAACAAGTGTTGTCAGGATGTGAGGACATGGGAACTCTGATCCTGCTGATAGGAAGGTAAAATGGTGCAGCTGCTTTGGAAAAGAGTCTGGCACTTCTTCAAAATTGTAACTATAGGGTCATCATGTGACCCAGAACTTCTATACCCAAGAGAAGTGAAAACATATGCCTGCACAAAAACTTGCACAGAATGTTTATAGCAGCATTATTCATAATATCTAAAAAGTGGAAACTACCCAACTGTCCACCAAATGATGAGTGGATAAATAAAATGTGGTATCAGGCAACTAATATTATTTGGCATAAAAAGGGGCAAAGTATGGATAAATGCTACAACATGGATGAACCTTGAAAACACTCAAAGGAGAGATGAGAGTTACAAAGGGTCACATCCTGCAAGGTTCCATGCACGTGCAATGCCCAGAATAAGTGACTCTAGAGACACAGAATGAGACTAGTAGGTGAAATGTATAATATGTGAATTGTATTTCTACTATGTTGTTAAACATACACAAAAATAAAAAATGAAAGAGGGTAGGGGGCAAAGGAAAGGGAAGGGGAGGGGAGGGTGGCGACACTCACTTTTGAGCCTCTACTATGCTCCATGTTCAAGCCAGAGGCTTCGCTGGTGCTGGTCAGCTCACTGAGTCCTTGCCGCACCTCTACGGGTCAGTGCCACCATCTCATGGTGATTTTCATCTCTGTATCCAGAGCAGGGTCGTCGCCAAATGCACAGTGGTCAAGCCTACGCAGCCCACTATACTTGTTCTATTACTTTAGCAGGGTGTTCTATTACTTGGTCTATTACTGGTGTCAGGGCTGGGAAGGTAATGCCAGATCCTGCTTAGTAGACAACAGGTGGTCCCCCTGCCAAAGTTAGGGTAAGAGAAAATCTCACAGCTCCAGACAGGATGGGCTTCAGAGAGCCTGAGGTGCCAGACCATCGGCCCTGGGGTCCCATGCATCACCTCACAGTTTCCCAGGGACCATTAAAGCCCCTAAAACCCTCGAACCCAGGATGCTACCTCATGCTTTGGCATCTTGCCTTTCAGTGTGCTGGGACATCACTAACTGCCTCCTCTGGGCCGGGGCAGAGACAGTCTGATCCAACTCCTGCCTTACACAGAACTCACACCCAAGTAGGTTGTGGACAGGTACTAAACACCTTTCAAAGGCTCTGATGGACAGGTGTTCAGAGAGCTCTGGGAGCATGAGAAAGCGAAGACCAATTCTGCATGGGAAGTCAGAGTAGGCTCCAACTACCAATCCATTTAACCATCTATGTCCTTATTCACTCATCTACCCATCCATCTACCCATCATCCATCCATCCATATCCATCATCCATATATCCATATCCATCCATCCGTCCAACCATCCGTCCATCCATCCGTCCATCCATCCACCCATCCGTCCGTCCACCCGTCCATCCACCCACCCATCCATCCATCCACCCATCCATCCACCCACCCATCCATCCATCCACCCATCCGTCCGTCCATCCGTCCATCCATCCACCCATCCGTCCGTCCACCCGTCCATCCACCCACCCACCCATCCGTCCACCCATCCATCCACCCACCCATCCATCCACCCACCCATCCATCCGCCCACCCATCCATCCGTCCACACATCCATCCACCCACCCATCCATCCACCCACCCATCCATCCGTCCACCCATCCATCCACCCATCCATCCGTCCACCCATCCGTCCACCCATCCGTCCATCCATCCACCCGTCCGTCCACCCACCCATCCATCCATCCACCCATCCGTCCACCCATCCGTCCATCCATCCACCCGTCCGTCCGTCCACCCGTCCATCCACCCATCCGTCCGTCCACCCATCCATCCACCCACCCATCCATCCACCCATCCAT
>JAVSCE010005878.1:0-85721 GCA_032199065.1 Smutsia gigantea | reverse complement strand
TTTCAATATTTTTGAAATTACTGAGGTTCTTTTTGTGACCTAGTATGTGGTCTATTCTGGAAAATGTTCCATGTGCACTTGAGAAGAATGTGCATCCTGTTGCTTTTGGGTGTAGAGTTCTGTAGATGTCTGTTAGGTCCATCTGTTCCAGTGTGTTGCTCAGTGCCTCTGTGTCTTTACTTATTTTCTGTCTGGTTGATCTGTCCTCTGGAGTGAGTGGTGTGTTGAAGTCTCCTAAGATGAATGCATTGCTGTCTATTTCCTCCTTTAATTCTGTTAGTATTTGTCTCACATATGCTGGCGCTCCTGTGTTGGGTGCATATATATTTATAATGGTTATATCTTGTTGGACTGACCCCTTTATCATTGTGTAATGTCCTTCTTTATCTTTTGGTACTTTCTTCGTTTTGAAGTCTATTTTGTCTGATACAAGTACTGCAACACCTGCTTTTTTCTCTTTGTTGTTTGCGTGAAATATCTTTTTCCATCCCTTCACTTTTAGTCTGTGTATATCTTTGGATTTGAGGTGAGTTTCTTGTAGGCAGCATATAGATGGGTCTTGCTTTTTATCCATTCTGTTACTCTGTGTCTTTTGATTGGTGCATTCTGTTCATTTACATTTAGGGTGATTATTGATAGGTATGTACTTATTGCCATTGCTGGCTTTAGATTCGTGGTTACCAAGGGTTCAAGGGTTGCTTCTTTACTATTTAACAATCTAACTTAACTTTCTTGTTAAGTTATTGTAAACACAGTCTGATGTTTCTTTATTTCTCTCCTTCTTATTCCTCCTCCTCCATTCTTTCTATAATAGGTGTTTTATTCTTTGCCTTTAGTTAGTATTTGGATGGTCTGCTTTCTTTGCTATGATTTTTTTCCTCTGGTGACATCTTTTTAGCCTTAGGTGTGCTTCCATCTAGAGCAGTCCATTTAAGATATCCTGTAGTGGTGGTTTATGAGAGGCAAACTCTCTCAACTTCCGTTTGTCTGGAAATTGTTTAATCCCTCCATCATATTTAAATGATAATCGTGCTGGATACAATATTCTTGGTTCGAGGCCCTTCTGTTTCATAATGTTAAATATATCATGCCATTGTCTTCTGGCCTGTAAGGTTTCTGTTGAGAAGTCTGAGGATAGTCTGATGGGTTTTCCTTTGTAGGTGATCTTTTTTCTCTCTCTAGCTGCCTTTAATACCCTGTCTTTATCTTTGATCTTTGCCATCTTAATTATTATGTGTCTTGGTGTTGTCTTCCATTGGTCCTTTGTGCTGGGAGATCTATGAGCTTCGGTGGACTGTGAGACTACTTCCTTCCCCAGGAGGGAAAGTTTTCAGCAATTATTTCTTCAAAGACACTTTCTATCCCTTTTTCTCTCTCTTCTTCCTCAGGTACTCCTATAATGCGAATATTGTTCCGTTTTGATTGGTCACACAGTTCTCTTAATATTCTTTCATTCCTAGAAATCCTTTTATCTCTCTCTGCCTCAGCTGCTCTGTACTCCTGTTCTCTGTTTTCTATTCCATTAACAGTCTCTCGCATCTCATCCATTCTGCTGTTAAGCCCGTCGATCGCTTGTCTCATTTCTGTATTGTCTTTCCTCAGTTCCCTCACTTCCTCCCTCAGCTCTTGCACATTTCTCTGTAGGTCCATCAGCATGGTTATGACTTTTATTCTGAATTCTTTTTCAGGGAGGCTGTGCATTTCCATCCCTTCAGACTCCCTCTCTGGGGTTGTCTGGTTGATTTTGGTGTGAACCATATTCCTCTGTCTTTTCATGGCTATATAATTGGTCACTGATAGTTGCCACGTATGTCAGCTGGGCTCTTTAAGACTTTAAAAAGAGAAGAAAAAAAGAGAAAAAAAAAGAAAAAAAGAAAGAAGAAAGAAAGAAAAAAAGAAAAAAAAGAAAGAAAAGAAAAAACAAAAAACAAAACAAAACAAAACAAAACAAAAAAAATGCCCACCGGACGTAGATTCTGTGGGAATGCTCTAGGTGGCGCTATTGCCCCACTATTCCACAGCTGTGACTGTGCCGCTCCGCAGGGCCCTTTATCACTCTGGCAGGGGTGGGAACGAATAGGAGGCTGTTGATCTCAGTGAGAAGTGTTAAGTATGGCTACGCTTCCTCAGTCGCCAGCTAAGGCGTCTGAAACTCCCCAGGACTCCCAGCCTGCTGGGCTGGGTGTGCTGGGGCGATCCGGCTCCTCCGCTGGGCTCCTGTCTCTTTAAGACCGCTGAGGAAAGCGCGCACTTTTTTTTTCCTTCCTGGGAGCCGGCTGCAAGCACCCTGGCGCGTTCCCCGCTCAGATCCTGCCCCTCTGTCTCTCCAATCTCCGCTGCACTGCGCAATGTGGGTCAGCGCTCCCCGCGCAGATCACCGGGGCTGGCTACTTCGCGGGGTGCACTTCCACTCCCTCCCGGCTCTGAATCCTCTCCTCCCACCGGTGCGCTGGGGTGGGGGAGTGCTTGGGTCCTGCCGGGTCGCGGCTCCGTATCTTACCCGCCTCTTGGGGTGCCAAGTCCTCTCGGGTGTAGCTGCACGCTGTGCGCTTTCCTGTGTATTCTCGTCTCTCTTTTAGGGATAGATGTATTTGCTGTGTTTTCGTAGATAAATATAGTGTTGGGAGGAGATTTCTGCCACCCTGCTCACACCGCCATCTTCCCGGAAGTCCTCCTGAGAGAGGTTTTTATTGTTTATTTATGTGACATGTTTTCAGAATGTCCATAAATATGTTAAATTCAACTCAGTAGATATTTATTGAGCTTCTATTCAGTGTCAGACACTTTACTGGTTAAAATATACATAAAGGCCTATGCTTAAAAAGCTCATAATCTACATAAAGGTAAACAGGTGTGATAAATGCTGTTATTTATGTACAGTGTGTTTCAGGAGCATAGATGAGGTGGCCTGCTCTAAGGTATGAGGGGAATATTTTAGATATGCTGATATTTATTCTGCGTTTTGAAGGATGGAGAAGGAATTTGCAATGTGGTAGAGAAGAGGAAGACTAGGCCAGAAAAAAGCATTGTGAACATAACCATGGAAGCATGAATGTACCAAGGGGTTTTGGAACTGAGGAGGGCTTGTCTGTGGCCAAGGTTAAAGTGAAGCAGAGGTTGGTGCAGAGACTGGGATGCAGGTGGTGCAAGTTCTGAGGGATCATACTGTATGTAACCCACTTCATCAGAATCACCAGTGAATCTCTATTTTTAAATGAGATGCCACGTGCAGCTTAGTTTTACTGAATTAGAATCTTTGTAGTGGAATCTAGGTAATTTTCTTAAGTTCTGTAATTATTAAATGTGAGTTAACGTATCAAACTATTCTGCAACTAAGGGCAGGGAGTACACCCCTCAAGTCTCTTGAATGTACAGGGCGTGTAGTATCACAGGATCTAAGTATTAGGGGAATTTAGAGGTCATAGAGTCCAGTCTCAACCCTGGTCTATCCTGCTCCCCTCTGTAACGTCCTTGGCAGGTGCTCATCCAGCCTCTACATGCATGGATGGAGCTATCTGATTTCTGTGAGATTGTTTTGATTATCAGGTTTCCCTTGTATTGCACTAAAATCTGGTGACCTTATGCCACCCACTAGTTCTAGGCAGTATCCCACACATCACATTCCAGATAGGATCTTACCAGTGCAGAATAGAGCTGGAAATACTACTTCCTTTTTCTGAACATACAGTATTTTGGGCTTAGAAGGTCCCCAAATACTTTTTTTACATACCATGCTTAAGTGGCTACTTTTCTTCACACTTAACAAGTGTTAGTACTAGTATTATCTTAAAATGAAAGGAAAAAATCTCAGGGAGATGAACGTGTTTTTAGCTAGTATAAATGACCTTTTCTTTGTAAAAATCTTTAATTTATTGCTTTACTTTAATAACATTGAATTTAGAAATAACTTTTTACTTTACCGTTCTTTCCCCTGAAACAATACTATTATTTAAAATGTTTAATATCAAATCCTTTTGTTAATCTTTGAAGATAATCCTTTCAGATCACAAAGACGCACCAACATTATAGAACATTTGAAAATGAGAAACAGGGAAAATACTATCATAATTCTTCTACTTTAAAAAATTACCATTCATTTTGGTGTATGTTTTCAGTTGCTCTAATAACTATAATATACACAGTTTTGAATCCTGCTTTTTCACCTAACATTATATCATAAGCATTTTCCAAGTTACTATAGTCGTTGTAACCATCATTTTTAAGTGGCTGCATTATATTCTTTTGAATAGCTTAGTGGTGAAGAAAACAGACTGTGGAGACAGATTGCCTGGGTTCATATCCCAGTTCTACCACTTACTGTCTCTGTGATCTTGGGCAGATTATTTAACTTCTCTATTTTCTCATTCTGTAAACTGGAGGTGACATTATCTACTTTGTAGGGTTATACGGATTAAATGTGTTAGTATACAGAAAGCACGTAGTGTGCCTGACGTATAGTAAATGCTCTAGAAGTGTTCCAAGAATTATAGTCATCATCATCCTTGAGTGCACATGCCAGAAATTACGTAAGTATGTCCCTTTTGGGGACTTTTCGTTTGTTTCCATATCTTTCATGCCTTGTTAAGGTGTACCTTTAAGATACTTTTCAGGATTATTTTGCAGCTGTTTTACTCTAGTTTTTAAGCTTTTAAATTAGCTTGTACTTCGTTTGAAGGTATTTGTACTGCGTCTACACCATTTGTGTTGTTGGGAGATGTTTTGGACTGTCTTCCTTTGGATCAGTGTGACACGATATTCACATTTGTGGAAAAAAATGTTGCTACTTGGAAATCTGTAAGTGCCTTAAGTTTCTTTATCTGCTTCTGAGGGTAGATTTTTTTTTTGCTCATTATTTCTAGTACTGCTGATTGCCAAAATATTTCTCCTTATTAAGGAGTTACATATTCTGCACTCTTGGGGGAGCAAAGTTAAGAGTCATATGTAGAGAAAAAGTTATAAAGTACAAATTTTGACTGAGTAGTAACAATTAACTTGAAAGTACATACTTTCATATGTTTGAAACAGTCACTTAGTACCATGTTTTGTTAGCTTTTATATTTGAAAATATTTTTATTTCATTGAAAATGTTATTTACTTGAAAAATGAAAAAGGCATAATAGATTCTCAGGGCATGTTGATGGTCTTTAATACTTGTGACTGGTTGAACAGTGTGCCACAGCCTCTGAACAATAGTAATAATTTATGTCTTAATTTCAGAATACATTCTATTCTGCTGGGAAAAATTACTTACTACGAATGTGCAATGGTAAGTAATTTAATGGTAAATGATTATTTTTAAAATGTAATTGTGGCCAGAAAAACAGGTAGTTGAATTAAATACAAGTGATAAAAAATTTTTTTTCTTTTTGGGGTACCATTAATGTACAATCACTTGAACAACATTATGGTTACTAGACCCCCTATTATCAAATCCCCCCCGCATACCACACTATAGTCACTGTCCCTCAGCGTAGTAAGATGATATAGAATCATTACTTGTCTTCTCTATAAATACTGCCTCTGCCGTGTCCCCCGCCGCTGCAGTACATGTGCTAATCGTAATGGCCCTTTTCCCCCCTTATCCCTCCCTTCCCACCCATCCTCCCCAGTACCTTTCCCTTTAGTAACTGTTAGTCCATTCTTGGGTTCTGTGAGTCTGCTGCTGTTTTGTTCCTTCAGTTTTTTCTTTGTTCTTATACTCCACAGATGAGTGAAATCATTTGATACTTGTCTTTATCTGCCTGGCTTATTTCACTGAGCATAATACCCTCTAACTCCATCCATGTTGTTGCAAATGGTAGGATTTGTTTTCTTCTTATGGCTGAGTAATATTCCATTGTGTATATGTACCACATCTTCTTTATCCATTCATCTACTGATGGACACATAGGTTGCTTCCATTTCTTGGCTATTGTAAATAGTGCTGTGATAAACATAGGGGTGCATATGTCTTTTTCAAACTGGGCTGCTGCGTTCTTAGGGTAAATTCCTAGGAGTGAAATTCCTGGGTCAAATGGTATTTCTATTTTGAGTTTTTTGAGGAAAGTCTGTACTGCTTTCCACAATGGTTGAACTGGTTCACATTCCCACCAGCAGTGTTAGGAGGGTTCCCCTTTCTCCACATCCTTGCCAACATTTGTTGTTGTTTGTCTTTTGGATGTTGGCCATCCTAACTGGAGGGAGGTGATTTCTCATTGTGCTTTTACTTTGCATTTCTCTGATGATTAGTGATGTGGAACATCTTTTCCTGTGTCTGTGGGCCATCTGAATTTCTGAATTTCTTCTTTGGAGAAGTGTCTGTTCAGATCCTCTGCCCATTTTTTAATTGGCTTATTTGCTTTTTGTTTGTTGAGTGCGTGAGCACTTTATGTATTTTGGATGTCAGCCCCTTATCGGATATGTCATTTATGAATATATTCTCCCATACTGTAGGATGTCTTTTTGTTCTACTGATGGTGTCCTTTGCTGTACAGAAGCTTTTCAGCTTGATATAGTCCCACTTGTTCATTTTTGCTTTTGTTTCCCTTGCCCAAGGAGATATGTTCATGAAGAAGTTGCTCATGTTTATGTCCAAGAGATTTTTGCCTATGTTTTTTTCTAAGAGTTTTATGGTTTCATGGCTTATATTCAGGTCTTTGATCCATTTTGAGTTTACTTTTGTGTATGGGGTTAGACAGTAATCCAGTTTCATTCTCTTACATGTAGCTGTCCAGTTTTTCCAACACCAGCTGTCGAAGATGCTGTCATTTCTCCATTGTATATCCATGGCTCCTTTATCGTTTATTAATTGACCATATATGCTTCGGTTTAAATCTGGGCTCTCTTCTGTTCCACTGGTCTATGGGTCTGTTCTTGTGCCAGTACCAAATTGTCTTGATTACTGTGGCTTTGTAGTAGAGATTGAAGTCAGGGAACGTAATAATTTCCCCTGCTTTATTCTTCCTTCTCAGGATTGCTTTGGCTATATGGTGTCTTGTGGTTCCATATGAATTTTAGAACTATTTGCTCTAGTTCATTGAAGAATGCTGTTGGTATTCTGGTAGGGATTGCATTGAATCTGTATACTGCGTTAGGCAGGATAGCCATTATGACAATATTAATTCTTCCTAGCCAAGAGCATGGGATGAATTTCCATTGATTAGTGTCCTCTTTGATTTCTCTTAAGAGTGTCTTGTAGTTTTCAGAGTATAGATTGTTCACTTCCTTGATTAGGTTTATTCCTAGGTATTTTATTCTTTTTGATGCGATTGTGAATGGAATTGTTTTCCTGATTTCTCTTTCTGCTACTTCATCGATACTGTATAGGAATGCAACAGATTTCTCTCTGTTAATTTTGTATCCCATAACTTTGCTAATTCAGATATCAGATCTAGTAGTTTTGGAGTGGATTCTTTAGGGTTTTTTATGTACACTATCATGTCATCTGCAAACAGGGACAATTTAACCTTCTTCCTTAACCAATCTGGATGCCTTTTATTTCTTTGTGTTGTTTGATTGCCATGATTAGGACCTCTAGAACTATGTTGAATAAAAGTGGGGAGAGTGAGCATCCTTGTCTTGTTCCTGATCTTAAAGGAAAAGCTTTCAGCTTCTCACTGTTAAGTATAATGTTGGCTGTGGGTTTGTCCTATATGGCCTTCATTATGTTCAGGTACTTGCCCCCTATACCCATTTTATTGAGAGTTTTTATCATGAATGGATGTTGAATTTTGTCGAATGCCTTTGCAGCATCTATGGAAATGATCATGTGGTTTTTGTCCTTCTTTTTGTTGATGTAGTGGATGATGTTGATGGATTTTCGAATGTTGTACCATCTTTTCATCCCTGGGATGAATCCCACTTGATCATGATGGATGATCTTTTTGATGTATTTTTTAATTCAGTTTGCTAACATTTTGTTTAATATTTTTGCATCTGTGTTCATCAGGGTTATTGGTCTGTAATTTTCTTTTTTGTGGTGTCTTTGCCTGATTTTGGTATTAGAGTGATGTTGGTCTCGTGGAATGAGTTTGGGAGTATTTCCTCTTCTGCTTTTTGGAAAACTTTAGTGAGGATGGGTATTAGGTCCTCACTAAATGTTTGATAACATTCAGCAGTGAAACCATCTGGTGCAGGAGTTTTCTTCTTAGGTAGTTTTTGGATTACAAATTCAATTTCTCTGCTGGTAATTGGTCTATTCAGATTTTCTGTTTCTTCGTGGCTCAACCTTGGAAGGTTGTATTTTTCTAGAAAGTTATCCATTTCTTCTGGGTTATCCAGTTTGTTAGCATATAATTTTTCATAGTATTCTCTAATAGTTCTTTGTATTTCTGTGGTGTCTGTAGTGATTTTTCCTTTCTCATTTCTGATTCTGTTTATGTGAGTAGACTCTCTTTTTTTCTTTCTAAGTCTGGCTAGGGGTTTATCTATTTTATTTATTTTCTCTAAGGATCAGCTCTTGCTTTCTATTGTTTTATTCTTCTTGATTTTATTTATTTCTGTTCTAATCTTTATTATGTCCCTCCTTCTACTGACTTTGGGCCTTATTTGTTCTTCCTTTTCTATTTTCATTAATTGTGAGTTTAGACTGTTCATTTGGGATTGTTCTTCTTTCTTGAGGTAAGGCTGTATTGCAGTATATTCCCCTCTTAGCATGGCCTTCGCTGCATCCCACAGATTTTGTGGTGTTGAATTATTGTTGTCGTTTGTCTTCATATATTGCTAGATCACTGTTTTTAATTGGTCATTGATCCATTGATTATTTAGGAGCATGTTATTAAGCCTCCATGTGTTTGTGGGCTTTTTCGTTTTCTTTGTGTAATTTATTTCTAGTTTCATACCTTTGTGATCTCAGAAGCTGATTGGTACAATTTCAATCTTTTTTAATTTACTGAGGTTCTTTTTGTGGTCTAGTATATGATCTGTTCTTAAAAATGTTCCATGTGCACTTGAAAAGAATGTATATCCTGTTGCTTTTGGATGGAGTGTTCTGTAGATGTCCGTTAGGTCCATGTGTTCTAATATGTTGTTCAGTGCCTCTGTCTCTTTATTTTCTGTCTGGTTGATCTGTTTTTTGGAGTGAGTGGAGTGTTGAAGTCTCCCAAAATGAATGCACTACATTCTATTTCCCCGTTTATTTCGGTTAGTATTTGTTTCACATATTTTTGGTGATCCTGTGTTGGGTGCATAGATATTTATAAAAGTTATATCCTCTTGTTGGACTGACCCTTTTATCATTATGTAATGTCCTCCTTTGTCTCTTGTGATTTTCTTTGTTTTGAGGTCTTATTTTGTCTGATACAAGTACTACAACTGCTGCTTTTTTCTCCCTATTAGTTGCATGAAATATCTTTTATCATCCCTTTACTTTCAGTCTGTGTATGTCTTTGGGTTTGAAGTGAGTCTCTTGTAGGCAGCATATAGATGGGTCATGTTTTTTTATCCATTCAGTGACTCTATGTCTTTTGATTGGTGCATTCAGACCATTACATTTAGGGTGATTATCGATAGGTATGTACTATTGCCATTGCAGGCTTTAGATTCATGGTTACCAAAGGTTGAAGGGTAATTCTGTTACTATCTAACAGTCTAATTTAACTTACTTCATATGCTATTACAAACACAACCTAAAGGTTCTTTTTTTTTCCTCCTTTTTCTTCCTCCTCCATTCTTTGTATGTTATGAATCATATTCTGTACTCTTTGTCTTCCCTTGGGTGACATCTATTTAGCTTTAGGAATACTTCCATCTATAGGAGGCCCTCCAAAATGCACTGTAGAGGTGGTTTGTGGGAGGTAAATTCTCTCAGCTTTTGCTTATCTGAAATTGTTTAATCCCTCCTTCAAATTTAAATGATAACCTTGCAGGGTAGAGTATTCTTGGTTCAAGGCCCTTCTGCTTCATTGCATTAAATATATCATGCCACTGCCTTCTGGCCTGTAAGGTTTCTGTTGAGAAATCTGATGAGAGCCTGATGGGTTTTCCTTTGTATGTGATCTTTTTTTTTCTCTCTGGCTGCTTTTAAAAGTCTGTCTTTATCCTTGATCTTTGTCATTTTAATTACTATATGTCTTGATGTTGTCTTCTTTGGGTCCCTTGTATTGGGAGATCTGTGCACCTCCATGGCTTGAGAAACTATCTCCTTCCCCAGGTGGGGGAAGTTTTCAGCAATTACCTCCTCAATGACACTCTCTATCCCTTTTTCTCTCTCTCCATCGTCTGGTACCCCTATAATGCAAATATTGTTCCATTTGGATTGGTCACACAGTTTTCTCAATATTCTTTCATTCTGAGAGATTCTTTTTTCTCTCTGTTACTCAGCTTTGTATTTCTCTTCTCTAATTTCTATTCCATTTACCGTCTCTTCTACTACATCTAATCTGCTTTTAAATTCCTCCATTGTATGTTTCATTTCAGATACGGAATTTCTTAATGATTGAATCTCTGTCTTAAATTCGTTCCTGAGTTCTTGAATATATTTCTGTACCTCCATAAGCATGTTTATAATTTTTATTTTGGACTCTCTTTCAGGAAGATTTGTGAGTTCAGTTTAATTTGGGCCTTTTTCTGGGGTTTTTGAGATTTTGGTCTGAACCATGTTCTTTTGATATTTCATATTTCTGTGTGGTGTCCACTAGTGTGTAGAAAGTCCAGTCTCTGGAGCTGCTCAGCCCCTAGAGTGAGGTTGGGGGTCTTAGGGGAGCAGAGCTGTTGCCTAGGGGGAGGAAAGATCTGTTTCCTGATCCCCTTCTGTGGTGCCTGTCTCCAGTGTTAGAGCCAGTTGGCCAAGCACACACGTGTAAGCTTCTGTGCTCTGCGTCTCTAGCTGTTGTAGGCAGGGCCTCCCTCTGAGAGGCCTGACTCCAGCTCAGTGACTGCCAGTTTGTGTGCAGGTGCCGGTAGGCCGTAGGAAGGCTCAGCAGGCTCTGTGTCATAGTGGGGGGCCTTGGAGCTGAGTAAGGTGCCAGGGGGATGGAGCACCTGAAACTCCTCGAAGCTCCCAACCAGTTGGGCAGAGCACGCCCAGACAACCTTGTCCAGCCCTCTCTTCTCCCATGGAGCAAGCTCCATGCAAACCTCGCTCCCACAGCAGCCCTCTCGCTGCTAGGAAGCCTCTCAGACCATCTGCCCTTCCACTGACAGAGCAGCCGGGTGTGGATCCCATCCTCCACAACGGCCAGAATGTCAGTCTCCCATGCCCTCCACCTGTCCAAGCTCCCCAACGTCCAGAGCACCACACAATATAGGCTTCTGCTCACAAAGCTAGGTGTTCTGCAGTCCCAAGCTTCCACCCCCTCCCTGCTCTCTTTCTCTTCCTCCCAACAGTGAGCTGGGGTGGGGGAAGGGCTTAGGTCCCACTGGATTAAGGCTTCCGTATGTTACCCTGTTTCGTGATGTCTGCTCTGTTCGTGAGATCTGTATGCTGTCTGATTCAGTCTTCTTTCTTCTTGCTGTTTTAGGGTTAGTTGTATTAATTAACTATATTTTTGTATTATTTGTGGTTTGGGGAGGAGTTCTCCGTGTCACCTCTTATGCCTCCATCTTGAATCTCAAATGTCACAAGTGATAAAATTTTTTTATTAGTATCTTCATTTTAAATAACTGATGTTAAAACTGACCACTCACTTCATTCAAACTGCTCCTGTTCTGGGTGTAAACTTAATGAACACCAACAAAATTAGTAAAGCTTATCTTGCCCATGTTAAACTTGTTTTATTCCTAATTTTTCTGGTGTTTTTGTTTTGGTGACTATAGTTTCTACTCCCATTTTGAAAATGAAAATGACTGCTTTAGGAAAATAACTCTTGACAAACTGGTTAACAAATTTGGGTATGGTTGTAATAAACCATTTGTGAAACTTCCATTTGTTAGATCTCCTAAGAAGATTATCGAAATCCCAGAATACAGTCTTCTGTGGACGAATTCAACTCTTTTTGGCCAGGCTTTTCCCATTATCTGAAAAGTCAGGTAAGCATTTATACATTAAATAAGTGCTCTGCTGGAAAATCTTTTCCAATTTTTAATGGATTAGAATCCATCACGATAACAAGAAAAATGTATCAAAAAAATGGAAAGCATAGAAAATTGTCACTTGATTTTCTTTTACTTATCAATAGTTATAGTGGCCCTAAGGTATGATACAGGTAAACCTTAAACTCATCCATTCTAAGTTCAAAGAGAACATAATAATAATAGTAAAATGGAGTTGAATCATACTAAAGTATGTAGTGTGAACTGTCATGTATATACTTCATTTCATGATGTATGCCAATTTTTCTGCTTCCGTTCTCCCCCTTGGTCACTACTGTTTGCCCATGTTTACTTCATTTTTTTCGTTTACCATTTTTCATTGTGAAATAATGTTTACATAAAAAGTACATGAAGTAGACGTACAGTGTAATTATCATGAATCAGATACTGTGTAACAGTGCCAAGGTCCAGAATGGAACATTGCCAGTGCTCTGGAGTCCTCTATGATCCATTCACATATGCCAGATTATAATATCTCTTTGCTTCACTTTTCATTTCTTTAATATCAAGCTCATATACCACCTAATGTTGTTGTGAGGAGTAAATGAATTAAAATATGTTAGTGCTTACAACGGTGCCCACATATGGTAAGTCCTAGAGTATATGTTAGCAGTGGTTTTTATGTGTCTTCCTTTTGTCAGGCTAGTCTGTTGTTTTTTTCTTTCCTACTTATTTAATATGATAAGATTAATTAACGTATGCCAATGTATACACTTCTATTTCTGACTTTATATGTGTGATCACTTTTCCCTTTAGACTTTTCTTTATTGTAGGTCTGTGTATTGTCTGAAAAAGCTTCATTTTTCTTTTTACTCTTGAAGAATGATTTCAGTAGATAAAAATTCTAGGTTGGCAGTGGATATAGATTTTGTGGGAGATAATACTTGCCTTCTATCTTCCATTGTTCTATATGCAACTGAAATGTCAGTCTAACTTCTTTGAAGATAATCTAGATTTCTTTTTGTATTTTTGCTCTTAAGTTTTTTGTTTTTGTTTTTAGTTTTACCAAGGTGTATCTAATTTTAGATGTTTCTTTAAATGTGGATTTTTTTTATTAATCATGCTTGGGTTTTGTGGGTATCTTGAATTCCTGGATTGGTGTCTTTCATTCTGTTTGTGAAAGTTTTAGCCATTATCTCTTCAAATAATGTGTATGCTTCTTTCTCTTTTTCTCTTTTGGGAACTCAAGTAAACATCCTTAGACCTTCTCATCCTCTTTCTCTTATACTTTCTATATTTTTCTCTACACCACATTCTGAATAATTTCTTCAGAACAGTTTTCCAGTTCCTACTTCTTTTTTTAGCTATTAATGGTCTGCTGCTGAGTTTTATTTCAGTTCTACTTTTCAATACAACTGTATTTTATCTCTCATTTTTTGGAGGTCTTTTTAAAATCTGCTGTGTCAGTTTTTGGTTTCTTATTCCCTGCTCATATTTTCAAACAGTTTTCTAGCCAGGGTAAGCATCATTATTTTATTTTCTATGTCTGATCATTCCAGTATCTTAAATTTTTGTGGGTTTATTTCTACTGTTTCTCATGATGTTTTATCTCTGTGTATCTGGTTAGTGTTGGGTGAGAAGTTATTTAAGGGAATAATTTTGATAGGATAGATACCTCCCTCCAGACACAGTTTTCATTGCTCCTGCCAGCCACCTGTAAGACCCCGTGGGTCCTGAGGTCATCAAGGAGACTTGGTGCTGGACTGCAGTTTGCTCAGTTTGCTTTATCCTTACCTGAGGATGTAGCCCTATAAGTTCCAGCCTTGACAATGGTTGGAGTGGGATTTATTAGATTCCCCGCCTTCTTTCGGCACATAGTCTTAACTTTTATCATTGTAGCTTCAGGAAGCTCCTACAAGAATGGCTTGATTTTGCAGCCAGTTCCTCCTGTTTGGCAGATGCCCTCAAGACAGAAGTGGCGTGGAGTGCTAATGATGCATTGCTCATCTTCCTTACCTTCTGGATTTTACCAGCTATTCCTTACTTTCTTGTCAGCCATTTACCATTTTTTTAAATTAATTTATTTTGGTATCATTAATCTACAATTACATGTGCAATATTATGGTTATTAAACTCCCCACTTCATCAGGTCCCCCCCACCAACCCCATTACAGTCACTGTCCATCAGTGTAGTGAGATGCTATAGAATCACTACTTGTCTTCTCTGAGTTGTACAGCCCTCCCCGCGCCCCCCCAACATTATGTCTCCTAATCGTAATGCCCCTTTTTCCCCTTGTCCCTCCCTTCTGTCCTTCCTCCCCAGTCCCTTTTGTTTTGGTAACTATTAGTCCATTCTTGGGTTCTGTGAGTCTGCTGCTATTTTTTTTTTCTGTCAGCTTTTTTCTTTGCTCTTATGCTCTTCATATGAGTGAAATCAGTTGACACTTGTCTTTTACCACTTGGCTTATTTCACTGTGCATAGTACCTTGTAGCTCTATCCATGTTGTTGCAAATGGTAGGATTTGTTCTCTTCTTATGGCTGAATAATATTCCATTGTGTATATGTACCACATTTTCTTTATCCATTCACCTACTGATGGACACTTAGGTTGCCTCCATTGCTTGGCTATTGTAAATAGTGCTGCGATAAACATAGGGGTGCATCTATCTTTTTGAAACTGGGCTGCTGCATTCTTAGGGTAAATTCCTAGGAGTGCGATTCCTGGATCAAATGGTATTTCTATTTTGAGTTTTTTGAGGAACCTCCATATTAACACAATGGTTGAACTAATTTGCATTCCCACCAGCAGTGTAGGAGGGTTCCCTTTTCTCCACATCCTCGCCAACATTTGTTGTTGTTTGTGTTTTGGATGTTGGCCATCCTTACTGGTGTGATGTGGTATCTCATTGTGGTTTTAATTTGCATTTCTCTGATTATTAGCGATGTGGAGCATCTTTTCATGTGCCTCTTGACCATCTGAATTTCTTCTTTGGAGAAGTGTCTATTCATATCCTCTGCCCATTTCTTAATTGGATTATTTGCTTTTTGTTTCTTGAGGTGCGTGAGTTCTTAATGTATTTTGGGTGTCAACCACTTATCGGATATATCATTTCTGAATATATTCTCCCATACTGTAGGATGTCTTTTTGTTCTACTGATGGTGTCCTTTGCTGTACAGAAGCTTTTCAGCTTGATATAGTCCCACCTGTACATTTTTGCTTTTGTTTCCTTTGCCCAGGGAGATATGCTCATGAAGAAGTCACTCATGTTTATGTCCAAGAGATTTTTGCCTATGTTTTTTCTAAGATTTTTATGGTTTCATGACTTATATTCAGGTCTTTGACCATTTTGAGTTTACTTTTGTGTATAGGGTTAGGCAGTAGTCCAGTTTCATTCTCTTACATATACCTGTCCAGTTTTTCCAACACCAGCTGCTGAAGAGGCTGTCATCTCCCCATTGTATATCCAAGACTCCTTTATCGTATATTAATTGACTGTATATGTTTGGGTTAATGTTTGGATTTTCTATTCTGTTCCACTGGTCTGTGGGTCTGATTTTGTGCCAATACCAAATTGTCTTGATTACTGTGGCTTTGTAATAGAGTTTGAAGTCTGGGAGCATAATTCCCTGTTTTATTCTTCCTTCTCAGGATTGCTTTGGCTATTCGGGTCTTTTGTGGTTCCATATGAATTTTAGAATTATTTGTTCCAGTTCATTGAAGAATGCTGTTGGTAGTTTGATAGGGATTGCATTGAATCTGTAGATTGCACTTTAGGTAGTATAGCCATTTTGACAATATTTATTCTTCCTAGCCAAGAGCATGGGATGCATTTCCATTTGTTAGTGTCCTCTTTAATTTCTCTTAGGAGTGTCTTGTAGTTTTCAGAGTATAGGTCTTTCACTTCCTTTGTTAGGTTTATTCCTAGGTATTTTATTCTTTTTGATGCAATTGTGAATGGAATTGTTTTCCTGATTTCTCTTTCTGTTAGTTCATCATTAGTGTATAGGAAAGCAACAGATTTCGTGTTAGTTTTGTATCCTGCCACTTTGCTGAATTCAGATATTAGTTCTAGTAGTTTTGGAGTGGAGTCTTTAGGGTTTTTTATGTACAATATCATGTCATCTGCAGATAGTGACAATTTGGCTTCTTCTTTACCAATCTGGATGCCTTGTATTTCTTTGTTTTACCTGATTGCCATGGCTAGGACCTCCAGTACTATGTTAAATAACAGAGAGAGTGGGCATCCCTGTCCTGTTCCTGATCTTAGATGAAAAGCTTTCAGCTTCTCACTGTTAAGTATGATGTTAGCTGTGGGTTTGTCATATATGGCCTTTATGATGTTGAGGTACTTGCCCTCTATACCCATTTTGTTGAGAGTTTTATCATGAATGGAGGCTCAATTTTGTCAAATGCTTTTTCAGCATCTATGAAGATGATCATTTGGTTTTTGTTCTTTTTGTTGATATGGTGGATGATATTGATGGATTTTCGAATGTTGTACCATCCTTGGATCCCTGGGATGAATCCCACTTGATCATGGTATATGATCCTCTTGATGTATTTTTGAATTCGGTTTGCTAATATTTTGTTGAGTATTTTTGCATCTACGTTCATCAGGGATATTGGTCTGTAATTTTCTTTTTTGGTGTGGTCTTTGCCCGGTTTTGGTATTAGAGTGATGCTGGCTTCATAGAATGAGTTTGGAAGTCGTCTCTCCTCTTCTATTTTTTTGAAAACTTTAAGGAGAATGGGTATTATTTCTTCTCTATATGTCTGGTAGAATTCAGAGGTAAATCCATCTGGTCCGGGGGTTTTGTTCTTGTGTAGTTTTTTGATTACCGATTCAATTTCATTGCTGGTGATTGGTCTGTTTAGGTTTTCTGTTTCTTGTTTGGTCAGCCTTGAAAGGTTCTATTTTTCTAAGTTGTTCATTTCTTCTATGTTTTCCAGCTTGTTAGCATATAGATTCTCATAATATTCTCTTATAATTCTTTGTATTTCTGTGGGGTCCGTCATGATTTTTCCTTTCTCAGTTCTGATTCTGTTTATGTGTGTAGATTCTCTTTTTCTCTTAATGAGTCTGGCTAGGGATTTATATATTTTGTTTATTTTTTCAAAGAAACAGCTCTTGGTTTCATTGATTTTTTTCTATTGTTTTATTCTTCTCAATTTTATTTATTTCTTCTCTGGTCTTTATTATGTCCCTCCTTCTGATGACTTTGGGCCTTATTTGTTCTTCTTTTTCCAATTTCAGTAATTGTGTCTTCAGACTATTCATTTGGGACTGTTCTTCCTTCTTTAAATAGACCTGGACTGCAATATACTTTCCTCTTATAACTGCCTTTGCTTCGTCCCACAGAAGTTGTAGCTTTGTGTTATTCTTGTCATTAGTCTCCATATATTGTTTGATCTCTGTTTTTATTTGGTTTTTATCCGTTGATTATTTAGTAGCATGTTATTAAGCCTCCATGTATATGTGAGCCTTTTTGTTTTCTTTGTACAATTTATTTCTAGTTTTACACCTTTGTGATCTGAGAAGTTGGTTGGTAGAATTTCAGTATTTTTTAATTTACTGAGGTTCTTTTTGTGGCCTAGTATGTGGTCTATTCTGGGAAATGTTCCATGTGTACTTGAAAAGAATGTGTATCCTTCTGCTTTTGGGTGTAGAGTTCTGTAGATGTCTGTTAGGTCCATGTGTTCTAGTGTGTTGTTCAGTGCCTCTGTGTCTTTACTTATTTTCTCTCTGGTTGATCTGTCCTCTGGAGTGAGTGGTGTGTTGAAGTCTCCTAAGATGAATGCATTGCTTTCTATTTCCTCCTTTAATTCTGTTAATATTTGTTTCACATATGCCAGCACTCCTGTGTTGGGTGCATATATATTTATAATGGTTATATCTCTTGTTGGACTGACCCCTTTATCATTATGTAATGTCCTTCTTTATCTCTTGTTACTTTCTTTGTTTTGAAGTCTATTTTGTCTGATACAAGTACTACAACACCTTTTCTCTCCCTGTTGTTTTCTGGTTATTTGGCAGGCCTGTGCTTCCTCTCCCTCCCAACTTTGATTCTTTTCCTCCCGCCGGTGTGCTCGGGTCGGGGAATGCTTGGGTCCCGCCGGGTTGCAGCTTTGTATCTTACCTGCTTTTTGAGGTGCTGAGTTCTCACAGGTGTAGCTGTCGCCTGGCTGTTGTCCTGTATCTTCTGGTCTCTCTTTTAGGAATAGTTGTATTTGTTGTATTTTCATAAATATATATGGTTTTGGGAGGAGATTCTAGCCGCCCTGCTCACACCGCCATCTTCCCAGAAGTCAGCCATTTACTATTTTTAAGAAAACCGTTTTTCTGTTTTATTGCCCAGAACAGTGCTATGTGTTCATGTTTGGTTTATACTCTGTAATTATTTATAGAGTTAATGTAATTTATCCAAGTTTTAGGTGTCATTAGGCGGAGAGTTAATTTGAATTAATTAGCCTTCCATTACTGGGAACATCACATCTTTTTATGACTTTTTCTTAACAGCTTTATTGAGATGTGAATTTACATACCATACAATTCACCATGTAAAGTATGTTGTCCATTGTTTTTAGTATATTTACAGGGTTGTGCAACCATCACATTAGTCTAATTTTAGAACGTTATTCCTTCTAAAAGAAACTCCATATCCAGTAACTGTCACTCCCACTTACCTCCATCCTTACTTTCTCCCCAAAGTCCTAAACAACCATTAATTTACACTGGTCTCTATAGATTTTTCTATTAATGCCAAAAATGATATAAAACAACATGTGGTCTTTTGCGACTGTCTTTTTTAACTTAGCTTATTTTCAAGGTTCATCTATGTTGTAACATGTATCAGTAATTCATTTCCCTTACTTTTGGCCAAATAATATTCTCTGTATGATTATATAACATATTTTTATCTGTTCATCAGTTGATGGACATTTGGGTTGTTTCCACTTTTTGGTGATTATGAATAATGCTGCTCTGAACATCAGTGTCCTTTTTTTTTTAAGGTATCATTGACATACATTCTTATAAAGGTTTCATAAGAAAAACAATGTGGTTATTGCATTCATCCATATTATCATGTCCCCCGCACACCGCATTGCAGTCACTGTCCATCAGTATAGTAACATGCCACAGAGTCCCTATTTGTCTTCTCTGAGCTACAGTGTCTTCCCCGTGACCCCACACACACCATGTGCACCAGTCATTAGTGTACTTGTTTTTATGTGGATGTATGATTTCATTTCTCTTGGGCCTATACTTAGAGTGGAATTGATGGGTCATATGGTAACTATTTTAATTTCTCCTGGATATATTTCTAAGAGGAGAATTACTAGGTATTAAATTCTTGAGAAACTATCAAACTATTTCCAAAGAGAAAATGCACCATTTTACAATTTTATCATCCATACTCATGGGTTCCAATTTCTCCACATCCTCACAACCCTTAGTATCTGTCATTTTTATTACAGCCAGCCTAGTATAAAGTGGTATCATCTTGGTTTTGATTTTCATTTTCCTAATGACTAGTGATGTTAACCATTCTTTCATGTGTTTACTACTGGTCATTTTTATGTCTTCCTTAAGGAAATGTCTATTCAGTTTCTTTGCCCATTTAAAAAATTGGGTTAGTTGTCTTTTTATTAATTAGTTGTGTAAGTTCTTTTTATATTCTAGATCCTAAACTCTTATTGGATATGTAATTTGCAAATTTTTTTTCCCATTCTATAGATTAACTTTCTTGCTAATATCATTTGGAGCACAAAAGTTTTAAACCTTGATGAAGTAAAATAAATTTTTTTTTCTTTTGTAGTTCATGTCTTGGTCTCATATTTAGGAAACCATTGCCTAACCCAAAGTTACAAAGATATACTCCTATGTTTTCTTATAAGAAATTTAGGTCTGTAATTTTCATATATGATGTGATGTGTGGGGTCAAGCTTCATTCTTTTGTGTGTGAATACCAGTTGTCCCAGCACTGCTTTTTGAAAATTATCTTTCCCCTTTGAATTGGCATCTCACCCTCTTTATGTCTTCAAAATATCAAAGTCACTTGACCCTTAGGGCCTTAGCACTCTTTCCTCTGTCTATAAACATTTTGTTCATTATTGTCACATTATTGACTTCAGTCACTCAATCTGTTTAAATTTTACTTCCTTAGAGATGCTCTCTTTGAATATCTAACATAAACCTGCCAATGCAGTCACCCGTTATAACCACCTAATTTCAAATATGTTCTTAGCATTTAAAGCCATCTGGTATTTTCAGTGAGTTCATCTCTGTATTCTCTGTGCCTGTTGCAGTGCCAGACACCCAGTTGCCATTCAAGTATGTGGTGAATGAAGGCTCCATCTCTCTGCAATGAAGTGAGGTGTGCCCCCTCATAAGTACTAATTTATGGTTTCTTTTTCTAGAAGTTACAGAAGACATAAGAACAAAGCTTCAATTCCCAACCATTCTTTTGTCCTTCCTGATTATCTCCAGCCTCCACATCACCATTTTTTAAAAAACATTTTAGACTTCTTTTTCAGTGTACTGCATTCCTAAATTGACAAGACATCAAGAAACCACTTTTTCTCTTATTAACTAGTTTAGAGACGAACAATGTATTGCTAAGGTTCGCTTTAAGCTATGTGTATCTTTTAATAAATTTATAAAAGTGATACAGCCTTATTTCAGAAAATATTGAAAATAAAGGAAAAAACTTCATCGTGAATCCTAGCACCCTAACATAAGTTAAGGTTGGCATTTCTTATGTATTTTTCCTTCCTTCTGTTTTGTTTTTTTTTTAACATTTGTAGCTGCTTGACATTCACTTAGGGTATATTTCAAGACCTTCAAAAAGCCATTTTAACATTTAATCTACCCATTCAATCTTATAAAATGACTGAAATTTTTGACTTAATGAGAATTATGGCTTGTGCTATCTTGAGTAATAAAGAATAGACAAAGGTATTTTAAGTAGTGAACCAGTGCTGAATGATCAGGCACACTCATTCACTAGGTTAATGATTTGATCTAGCATAATGGCTTTTTAAATTTTAACTCTGCTTTGAAATAACTTGAGACTTAAAAGAAGAGTTTCAGGGAGTGTGAGTATAGAGAGTACCTGAATAACCATCACCTAATGTTAACCCCTTATATGTTTACAGTGCAGTTATCAAAACTAAGAAATGAAAATTGGTGCAGCATTACTATGCTATTATTATAGACTTTGGATTTCTACCATTTTTATCACTACTTTCTTTTTTTCTGTTCAAGGATCCAGTCCAGGATCCTGCTTTGCTTTTCAATTGTCAGTCATTTTAATCTCCCTAACCACTGACGGTTCCTCAGTCTTTGCTTTTTTCACAACCTTGACACTTGTGAAGAGTATTGGTTGGGTATTTTGTAGAATATTCTTCAATTTAGGTTTGGCTGATATTTTTTCATAGTTACATTGAGGTTATAGATTTTGGGGAAGACCACAGAGGTCATGCAACCTCAGTGTGTTTCAACATGATGTTGACGTATCTAGATACTGGTGATACTATCCTTGATCATTTGGTTAAGATATTATCCTTTATTACCATATTTTTCTTACTGTTTTTTCCCTCTGTAATTAATAAATATTTGGAGGGAGATACTTTGAGGCTATTCAAATACTCTTTTTATCCTTAGACCTTTGCCCACTGATTTTAGTAGTATTCATCAGTGGTCTGGCCTACAGTGATGATTTTTAGGTTGTTCTAGTAGTGATTTTCTATTTCTTTCATTTCCTCTATATGTTTTAATTGGGATTCTTCTAATTGGGGAGATTAAAGAGGAGTTCTGTCTTCTCCCTTAATTTACTTAATAATTCAATGAATAGGTCATATTGACATAGGTCAGTGTGAATTTATAGATATTTATTTTATTCTCTGGGTTACAATCTCAGTATCCTTATTTACTTTCTTGCTCAAATTGTTCTGTTTTTGCCCATTGGGAGCTCTTTCATGTTTTCCAGGTATGAGAAGATAGTTCAGGCTTACTTTGTATTTTCTCTGCCCCCGCCCCTGGAATCACCCACCTCTCCAAAGCACCTGATTCCTTTTAGTTAAGAATGGTATTTAGAAGCCAAGATCTGGGCCCTCTGTATGCTACTTGCTGCTGGATATCACTGCTTCTAGGCCCTCTCAGTAGACAGAACTAGGAGAAAGATATTTTATGTATACTAACCTGTATATACCTACGCATCTATGTTTATTTCTGTATCTGTATATGTATTTTTAAATGACCAACCACAAAAACCATGAGATCATATTGATACTTCTGAGTCTAATCCAGCACCAGTAGACCTTTTGTTTATTACTGCTTTCTTTGACAGTGAGAAACCTGGCAATATATTTACTATAAATATTGCTGTACACTTACTTTTTCATTAATACAGTATTTATTTGTGTTTCAGCAAAATTATAAATTACTACATATTGAATCCTATAAAATTGTTTTAGAATATTCATGAGTAACAAGGCTCAACTGTATTTGTTATAATATATGTATACTTCTGGGTACTCTAAAGGTACCTTAAAGAAGTGAATTTTATTAAGATTTTGAAAATCAAGTGGTGTTATTTCTGACTTGGTCTTTTGTTTATTATGGATTTATCATTTTATATGTTTTGGTCTTACAACAACAAAGTTATATTAAACAAGTTTAAGTGTTCAGTGGATTTGCTTTGAAAATCTTTTTTTTTTTTTAATAGGTCTTAACTTGCAGAGTCAGTTTAATCTGGAAAATGTCACTGTTTTCAATACCAATGAACAAGAAAGCACCTTGGGTCAAAAGGTGAGGCTGATATCTAACAAAATATTTATTAGTTTGTTATTGAGATCACTCATATGAATGGGTCTTCTAAGTCATCAATTTTTTTTATTTCAAATTTATAGAAATAATGTGTACTCTGTGTAAAAAATGCATACAAAATAGATGTATTTAAGGTAGAAATTGCAGCTACCCCATAATTCAACACCTCAAAGATAACCGCTTTTAATATTCTCTGGCTGCCCTTACAGAACTTCTTGTATATATGTAATTTTATTCCAAAAGTGAGGTCATATAATAATTACTATTCTGAAATTCACTTCCTTCTTTTAGCAGTATAAAATGGATGCTTTTCTGCCTCAGTATATTTAGCTCTGTCTGTTTTAATGGCTCATGATAAGTCTTTGAATGGCTATATCACAATACATCAGTGATCATGTAGATAATCTGTAATAGTGAAAAATTGCTAACAGCATGATAGTACTGTATATATGTCATTGCTAAATTATGCCGGTGTCTCTGTAGGATAAATTCCAACAAGTGAAATTCCTGTGTCAAAATATATGCATATATCAAAATTTGATATTTGTTGCCCCATTACTTTTGAAAAAGGTTGTCACTGTTTACACTACCACCAATGGCACATAGAGAAAGCCTACCCATTTTCCAACAACCTCACACTGGGAATTACCAGTTTTTAAAAGTCTTTGCTTATTTGATATATACTTGAAAAGTAAATCTTACTTATTTTAACTTACATTTCTTTGGTTATTAATGAAGTTGAGGAACTTATTGTGTGTTCATTGAAATTTATTTTTCTTCTGTGCTGATTATGAGCAGTGAGGAGGAGAATTGCC
The DNA here is from genome assembly GCA_032199065.1 of Smutsia gigantea. NCBI lineage: Eukaryota > Metazoa > Chordata > Mammalia > Pholidota > Manidae > Smutsia > Smutsia gigantea. The sequence continues at coordinate 62,126 of JAVSCE010005878.1, read as the reverse complement.
TATTCATGCCATTTGCCCATTTAACTGTTGAAATGTCTTTTTCTTATTGATGTGTAGATACTCATTATATAGATTATTATTAATTCATTGCTTAGAATTTGTTGATACTTTTTTTCTCAGTTGATAGTTTTGTCTTATAACTTTATTTGTGGTGCCTTTGCTGTATAGAACTTCTAAATTTGTATATAATATTAATATTTGTTGGTCATTTGTTTCATTGTTTCTGACCTTGTGTCATGCTGAAGGCTTCCACTCCACAAGACATACAAGCCCCTTTGTTTTCTTCTGGTGCTCTTCTGATTTTATTTCTTCTTTCAAATACTTAACCCAATAGGAATGTTAACATGTAGAATAAATTGAGTTTATAATTTTATTTTTTCCAAATGGTGAGCCAGTTGTTTTAGGACTGTTTGTTAAATAATCTTTCATTTGCCCACTTTGAAAGGACATCAGCTATAATCAAGTTTATTTTAAAGATTACCTGTGATATGTCCAGAAAATTTCTGGCAAATTTCTGGACATTCAGTACCTACTCTTCATTAGGAGCAAATTATAAAGTTTTAAAAATTATCTGATTTTTAAAGTTATATCTAATTAATAATAACTAATGTATCACTGTAAATTAATCAGACCGTGTTATTCAATTATTGTCAATTTGAAAATGATGTTGACTTTGTCTTTTGCCTTTATATATCTTTCTGGTACTTCTTGGACTATTTCATGTAAACTTGTTATTTGAATTTTTTGATATAGAGCTAGGCACCTAACATATCCTGATGTGTTCCCAGATAATAAGAGTTCTGTGTAGGGGTGAAGGAGGATTTCCATGGTTGGCTTAAAGTTGGAGACCAAAACTACTTAAGTTCACTTTGAGTTATTTACCATGGTTCTTAGAGTCCTTAATGTACTAATGATATTCTCAACTCTCTAAAAGGTCATTGTATGTATTTCTAAAACATATTTAGCTATAGACCTTTTATTCACAGAGAGAATCTACAGACTATGTTTGGAGAAATACTGGTTTAAAACATTCTGCTATGTCTTCTTCATGCTCTCTTATTATTGTCATGCTGCTTGTGAGTTTTGGGATCCCTGTCACATAAATATCACTGCCTTAGAAATTAACTATAGGTCTGGGTCATGACTGTGACTAGACTTCTCTAATAATCTTCATCTAGCAGTATGAGTGACATTATTCAGCACTTACCTTCTGACTAACAACTGCTTCTCAACAAGCTATATACATTTTGTTTTTATTCAGCACACTGAAGATAGAGAAGAAGGAATGGACGTAGAAGAAGGTGAAATGGGAGATGATGAAGCTCCAACAACTTGGTGAGTTTTTAGAAGTTCAGATTTCTTGATTTACAAAGATAATGCCTTAATGACTTATGGAGTACTGGGGTGAGGATGTAGACAAGGAGGGAGGAAATCATGCTTACAGATTTCTTTTATTTGTAAGTTTCATGTATATTACTTAAACTTGTAAATCGTCAATCACTACTGGTCTATTTCAGTTAGTTTCTAAATTGCATACAGATAGTTCATTGTTTACATAGCCTACTTTATGCATATCCCTAACATTTGAAAAGCCAACTGTAGGCAGCTGGGGCATTCCTCCCTTCCCCCTTCCATGTAACTTTGTGAACCAGCCTATGGGTATTGGGCTCACTTTTTAATGAAGTAGGAGGGATAAGAAACCTCCTTTCCCTCTTGTCCCCTCCCTGCTCCCATCCCATCTCATCCTCTATACCTGTGTGCTTTCTTTCCAAATAATTTCTTCCTAATGCTGATTAGAAGCAATGAAGAAGAGCAAAGGGGAAGTATGAAGGAAAAGTTTCACCAGCACCCCTGTAGGTGTCTGAGGTGACAAAACTTATCAGTTACAACTGAAAGAAGTTCTAGAAATCAAGAAGGGGTTCCTATATCTTCACAGGGAAATATATTCCTGGCATCCCAGATTTCAAATTGAAACACATATCCCTGAAGAAACATTGAAAGTAGTGTGGCTCTAGGCTTTATCCAATACTTCCTAGTCATATAACCTTGAGAAAATTACTTAACATCCCTGCAGCTTAGCTGCAGTGTCGTTGAAGTGCAGTGATGCCACTTACCTGCACAGTCATTGGCATGGCAACAGGTGAGTTGCTGCTGGGAAAGGCACGTGGTAGTTCCTATCACCACAGTTGTTGAATTTATATGTAGTGATATATGGAAATTGCTTAGAATAGTGTCTGTTTACTGTCTAGTAGCTATTAGCTATAATTTTGTGGGGTTCTTTGGAAACCTATTTATTCATGTGTTATGGATACAGTATGCTTTTGGGGTCTGGCCTGAGCAGTTACCTGAGCCTGTGTAGACAATTCAGCCTACTGGTTATGTTCATAAACTACTACGAGTCAGGAAAATTACTTCAACATGATTCAACACTCAACTGTTTCTCAGTCTGTCACAATAACTAATTTTTGAATGAAATAAGAAATTGTATGGGAAATTACTTTGTGACCAGTTATGTCACCAGATTCTTTTAGGCACTTTAATTTGCAAGAACACATTACCATGTATCTACAGTATGAACCCCATTTCAGATTTGGCTCAAATATGACAATAAAAATTTTTGGATATAAAAGTTCCAATATGGAGTTCCGGGAAGATGGCAGCATGAGCAGGGCGGTGGAAATCTCCTCCCAAAACCATATATATTTATGAAAATACAACAAATACAACTATTCCTAAAAGAGAGACCAGAAGATACAGGACAGCACCCAGCCTGCATCTACACCTGACAGGACTCGGCACCTCATGAGGCGGGTAAGATACAGAGCCACGTCCCAGAGGAACCCGAGCACTCCCCTACCCCAGCGCACTGGCGGGAGGAGAGAATTCAGAGCTGGGAGGGAGTGGAAGTACAGGCTTGCGAAATAACAAGCCCTGGTGATCTGCACCAGGAGCGCTGACACACATCATGCAGTGTATTGGAGATTGGAGAGACCCAGGGTGCAGGATCTGAGCCTGGGAACGCACTGGGTCCTCGCAGCCGGCTCCCCGGGACAAAAGAAAAGTGTGTGCTTTTTTTTAGCTGTCGTAAAGAGACAGGGGCCCAGTGGAGGAACAGGATCGTCCCAGCACACTCAGCCCAGCAGGCTGGGAGTCCTGGGGAATTTTGGACCCCTTGGCTGGCGACTGGGAAAAAGTAGCCCTACTAAGACCTCCCACACAGATCAACAGCCTTCCATTTGTTCCCGCCCTGGCTAGAGCTACAAAGGGCCCTGCAGAGCAGTGCGGCCACGGCTGCAGAATAGTGGAGCAACAGCACCACCTACAGCATCCTCACAGAATCTACTACCGGCGGACGTCTTTTTGCTTGTTTGTTTGTTTTTGGTGTTTTCTTTTTCTCTTTTCTTTTATTTTCTTTCTTTCTTTTCTTCTCTCTTCCCTTTCTCCTTTCTCTTCTTTCTTAAAGAGCCCAGCTGACATACGTGGCACCTACCAGCGACCACTTCTATTGCCATGAAAAGACAGAGGAATATGGTACAAACAAAGCTTATCCAGACCCAGACACCAGAGAGGGAGTCTGAAGGGATGGAAATGCACAATCATACTGAAAAAGAATTCAGATAAAAGTCATAACCATACTGATGGATCTACAGAGAATTATGCAAGAGCTGAAGGAGGAAGTGAGGGAAGTGAGGAAAGACAATACAGAAATGAGACAAGTGATCGAAGGGCTTAGCAGCAGACTGGACGAGATGCAAGAGACTGTTAATGGAATAGAAATCAGAGAACAGGAATACAGAGAAGCTGAGGCAGAGAGAGATAAAAGGATTTCTAGGAATGAAAGAATATTAAGAGAACTGTGTGACCAATCCAAACGGAACAATATTCGCATTATAGGAGTACCAGAGGAAGAAGAGAGAGAAAAAGGGATAGAAAGTGTCTTTGAAGAAATAATTGCTGAAAACTTCCCATGCTGGGGAAGGAAATAGTCTCGCAGTCCACAGAAGACCACAGATCTCCCAACACAAGGGACCCAAGGAAGACAACACCAAGACACATAATAATTAAGATGGCAAAGATCAAAGATAAAGACAGGGTATTAAAGGCAGCTAGAGAGAGAAAAAAGATCACCTACAAAGGAAAACCCATCAGACTATCATCAGACTTCTCAACAGATACCTTACAGGCCAGAAGAGAATGGCATGATATATTTAACGTAATGAAACAGAAGGGCCTCGAACCAAGAATATTGTATCCAGCACGATTATCATTTAAATATGATGGAGGGATTAAACAATTTCCAGACAAGTGAAAGCTGAGAGAGTTTGCCTCCCATAAACCACCTCTACAGGATATCTTAAACGGACTGCTCTAGAGGGAAGCACTCCTAAGGCTAAAAAGATGTCACCAGAGAAAATAAAATCATAGCAAAGAAAGCAGACCATCCAAATACTAACTAAAGGCAAAGAATAAAACACCTAGATTATAAAGAATGGAGGAGGAAGAATAAGAAGGGAGAGAAATAAAGAATCATCATACTGTGTTTACAATAACTTAACAAGAACGTTAAGTTAGATTGCCAGATAGTAAAGAAGCAACCCTTGAACCCTTGGTAACCACGAATCTAAAGCCAGCAATGGCAATAAGTACATATCTCTTGATAATCACCCTAAATGTAAATGGACTGAATGCACCAATCAAAAGACACAGAGTAATAGAATGGATAAAAAAGCAAAACCCATCTATAGGACGCTTACAAGAGACTCACCTCAAACCCAAAAATATACACAGACTAAAAGTGAAGGGATGGAAAAAGATATTTCATGCAAACAACAAGGAAAAAATAGCAGGTGTTGCAGTACTTGTATCAGACAAAGTAGACTTCAAAACAAAGAAAGTAACAAGAGATAAAGAAGGACATTACATAATGACAACGGGGTCAATCCAACAAGAGGGTATAACCATTATAAATATATATGCACCCAACACAGGAGCGCCAGCATATGTGAAACAAATACTACCAGAATTAAAGGAGGAAATAGACAGCAATGCATTCATTTTAGGAAACTTCAACACACCACTCACTCAAAAGACAGAGCAACCAGAGAGAAAATAAGTAAAGACACAGAGGCACTGAACAACACACTAGAACAGATGGACCTAACAGACATCTACAGAACTCTACACCCAAAAGCAACAGGATACACATTCTTCTCAAGTGCACATGGAACATTTTCAAGAATAGACCATATACTAGGCCACAAAAAGAACCTCAGTAAATAAAAAAATATTGAAATTCTACCAACCAACTTCTCAGATCACAAAGTATAAAACTAGAGATAAATTTTAGAAAGAAAACAAAAAGGCTCACAAATACATGGAGACTTAACCACATTCTCCTAATTAATCAATGGGTGAACGACTAAATCAAAACAGAAATCAAAGAATATATGGAGACGAATGACAACAACAACACAAAGCCACAACTTCTGTGGGACGCAGCAAAGGCAGTTCTAAGAGGAAAGTACATTGCAGTATAGGCCTATTTAAAGAAGGAAGAATATTCCCAAATGAATAGTCTAAAGACACAATTACTGAAATTGGAAAAAGAACAAATGAGGCCCAAAGTCACCACGAGGATGGACATAATAAAGATCAGAGAAGAAATAAATAAAGATGAGAAGAAAAAAATCAATGAAACCAAGAGCTGGTCCTTTGAAAAAATAAACAAAATAGATAAACCCCTAGCCAGACTCATTAAGAGAAAAAGAGAATCTACACACATAAACAGAATCAGAAATGAGAAAGGAAAAATCACGACAGACCCCACAGAAATACAAAGAATTATAAGAGAATATTATAAGAATCTATATGCTAACAAGCTGGAAAACTCCTTAGAAAAATACAACCGTCCAAGACTGTCCAAGCAAGAAACAGAAAAACTTAACAGACCAATCACCAGCAATGAAATTGAATCGGTAATCAAAAAACTACCCAAGAACAAAACCCCCAAACCAGATCATTCACCTCTGAATTCTACCAGACATATAGAGAAGAAATAACACCCATTCTCCTTAAAGTTTTCAAAAAATAGAAGAGGAGGGAATACTTCCAAACTCATTCTGTGAAGCCAGCATCACTCTAATACCAAAACCGGGCAAAGACCTCACCAAAAAAGAAAATTACAGACCAATATCCCTGATGAATGTAGATGCAAAAATACTCAACAAAATATTAGCAAACCGAATTCAAAAATACATCAACAGGATCATATACCATGATCAAATGGGATTCATCCCAGGGATGCAAGGATCGTACAACATTCGAAAATCCATCAATATCATCCACCACATCAACAAAAAGAAGAACAAAAATCACATGATCATCTCCATAGATGCTGAAAAAGCATTTGACAAAATTCAGCATCCATTCCTGATTAAAACTCTCAAGAAAATGGGTATAGAGGGCAAGTACCTCAACATCATAAAGGCCATATAAGACAAACCCACAGCTAACATCATACTTAACAGCAAGAAGCTGAAAGCTTTTCATCTAAGATTGGGAACAAGACAGGGATGCCCACTCTCTCTACTGTTATTCAACATAGTACTGGAGGTCCTAGCCATGGCAATCAGACAAAACAAATACAAGGCATCCAGATTGGTAAAGAAGAAGTCAAATTGTCACTATTTGCAGATGACATGATACTGTACATAAAAATCCCTAAAGACTCCACTCCCAAACTACTAGAACTAATATCCGAATTCAGCAAAGTTGCAGGATACAAAATTAACACACAGAAATCTGTTGCTTTCCTATACACTTACGATGAGCTAACAGAAAGAGAAATCAGGAAAACAATTCCATTCACAATTGCATCAAAAAGAATAAAATACCTAGGAATAAACCTAACGAAGGAAGTGAAAGACCTGTACTCTGAAAACTACAAGACACTCCTAAGAGAAATTAAAGAGGACACTAACAAATGGAAATGCATCCCATGCTCTTGGCTAGGAAGAATAAATATTGTCAAAATGGCTATACTACCTAAAGCAATCTACAGATTCAATGCAATCCTACCAAAATACGAACACCTTTCTTCAATGAACTGGAAAAAATAATTCTAAAATTCATATGGAACCACAAAAGACCCGAATAGCCAAAGCAATCCTGCGAAGGAGGAATAAACAGGGGGAATTATGCTCCCTGACTTCAAGCTCTACTACAAAGCCACAGTAATCAAGACAATTTCGTATTGGCATAAAAACAGACCCACAGACCAGTGGAACAGAATAGAAAATCCAAACATTAACCCAAACGTATACAGCCAATTAATATTTGATAAAGGAGCCTTGGATATACAATGAAGAGATGACAGCCTCTTCAGCAGCTGGTGTTGGAAAAACTGGACAGCTACATGTAAGAGAATGAAACTGGACTACTGTCTAACCCCATACACAAAAGTCAACTCAAAATAGATCAAAGACCTGAATGTAAGTCATGAAACCATAAAACTCTTAGAAAAAAACATAGGCAAAAATATGTTGGACATAAACATGAGCGACTTCTTCATGAACATATCTTCCCGGGCAAGGGAAACAAAAGCAAAAATGAACAAGTGGGACTATATCAAGCTGAAAAGCTTCTGTACAGCAAAGGACACCATCAGTAGAACAAAAAGACATCCTACAGTATGGGAGAATATATTCATAAAAAACATATCTGATAAGGGGTTGACATCCAAAATATATAAAGAACTCACGCACCTCAACAAACAATAAGCAAATAATCCAATTAAGAAATGGGCAGAGGAGCTGAACATACACTTGTGCAAAGAAAAAATTCAGATGACCAACAGGCACATGAAAAGATGCTCCACATCGCTAATCATCAGAGAAATGCAAATTAAAACCACAGTGAGATATCATCTCACACCAGTGAGGATGGCCAACATCCAAAACACAAACAACAACAAATGTTGGCGAGGATGTGGAGAAAAGGGAACCCTCCTACACTGCTGGTGGGAATGCAAATTAGTTCAACCATTGTGGAAAGCTGTATGGAGGTTCCTCAAAAAACTCAAAATAGAAATACCATTTGATCCAGGAATCGCACTCCTAGGAATTTACCATAAGAATGCAGCAGCGCAGTTTGAAAAAGACATATGCACCCCTGTTTATCACAGCACTATTTACAATAGCCAAGAAATGGAAGCAACCTAAGTGTCCATCAGTAGGTGAATGGATAAAGAAGATGTGGTACATATACACAATGGAATATTATTCAGCCATAAGAAGAAGGCAAATCCTACCATTTGCAGCAACATGGATGGAGCTAGAGGGTATTATGCTCAGTGAAATAAGCCAAGCCGAAAAAGACAAGTATCAAATAATTTCACTCATATGTGGAGTATAAGAACAAAGAAAAAAACTGAAGGAACAAAACTGCAGCAGACTCACAGAACCCAAGAATGGAGTAATAGTTACCAAAGGGAAAGGGACTTGGGAGGATGGGTGGGAAGGGAGGGATAAGGGGGAAAGGGGGCATTACGTTTAGCGGGTGTAATGTTGGGGGGGCACGGGGAGGGCTGTACATCTCAGGAAGTAGTGATTCTATAGCATGTCACTGCGCTGATAGACAGTGACTGTAATGGGGTTGGTGGGGGGGGACCTGATGAAGGGGGGTAGTTTAATAACCATAATATTGCACATGTAATTGTAGATTAATGATACCAAAATAAATTATTTTTAAAAAGTTCCAATATGTATAGTCCTATAAAGTCTTTGACTCATCATTTAAAAAAATACGTCGTTTTAAAGAGATTGTTTAAGACAGTTACATAACATTCTTTTAGATATGTTTTAGGATATATATCTTTTAGAATCACTTCTGATTGTTTGCAGGTATATTAAGTATTTACATTTGCTTTTGTGCATAAATATAAAATCCAAAATCTGCAATGGGCAAGGAGAAAGGCAAATTATAGTGGATATGAACATGAAAAGGAGGCTAAGGCAGTGATGACACTGCATGTAGACAAACTCTTTTTAAGAAGGTTAGCCATGAAAGAAAGAGGAAAGCATGAGTAGAGAGTAATAAAACTGTTGGGGGAATATTTTTAGAATATATTAGTGCCTCAACTATAAAAATGTCCTAGTAGTAATATGGTAGTTCTACTTTAAAACTTATTCTATGAGGTACCTCAAACAAATACTAGGCCAACTAAAAATAAGAGAGACCAGAATCTTTTATAGTAAAACTTTATATATAAAAAAAGTTTTATAATAAAACCACTTGGGATAAGGTTATTGTTGGTATCAAGCATTAAATTAGATGAAAGCCTCCTGGCAACTAAGCCTAAAAGGGACATAAAATGGTTACATAATTCTCACTCTCTAATTAGACGTAGTGCTCCATTTTTCTTGAGACAAGCTTTCCCAGTACTACATTTTAAGAGGTATTTACTATAGTCTTACATGTAGTAACTGAGTAATTGTGTGTGTGTAAAATGTCTGACTATTGCCTGTAACTATATATTTGAAACTGAAATTTTCAAAAGTTTTGTCCATTTTGTTCAGATCATTTTTTTACTAAGGGTATGAAACCGTACAAATAGGGGTTATGGTATTTCATGGGCATAATTTATTTTGTATATGTCCTTTTCTTCCAATTTACTTTTACGTTTTGGAAAATGTTATTTCTGCAGCTTTTTTTTTGTAATTTGATCCATAGAAAACCTATAATCTTATGTTGTAAATCAATAAAGTTGCTTTAATTATAGAAAGAACTATTCAGATAATTGTTTCATGTTTTCAGAACTATTTATTACTAGGGAAGAACTTAGATAAAGTGAAAGTTAAAAAGCCCAGTAAACTCTTTGAAAAACTACTGGGTTTTATAAAACTTTCGGCAGGAACTAGATTTTGATCAATTAAAAGTTGTTGATATTCTTCATTATTAATTTTAACCAAGATCCACATGCTTCAGATACTAGCAGTTGCTCTAGCAAAGTTGGTATTCTTTTAGCAAAATCAGCTAAGGTGCTAAATTATTTACCGGACTTTATACATAATTCAAAGCCATTGTAGTCTGGGTAAGAAAGTATGCAGAATTTCAGCCTCTTTTGTAAAATAAAATACATGAACTTTTCAACTGATATAATTTTCAGTTATTTCCAAGTTCATAGCTTTATTTCAGACAAAGTTATCAAGAGTATGAATGTAAGATAAGTGATCTGTGAGTATATATATAGATGTGTATGTTTTTCTTGAATGGATATAAACTAATAAAATGCTTTAAATGGATATTTTATGATATTGACCTATGTTTGTAATCTTAACCATATGAATTAGTGTTCTGTGGTGAGATTCTTTATCAAAGGTGTTTCCACATGTTTTACTAAAGTGCTTTTCCCTTTGTTCATTCTTAGATCACTAATACACCTTTTCATACTTTTTTGTAGAAAACTGTTTTACACTAGCAATTTGTATTTTTCTACTGTAACCTCATTTTCTATACAATAAAACTAAAGCTATTTTTCAGTCTTTTAAACATTAGGCCCCCCCTTCAAAAAAGAAAAAGAACTTTAAAAATGTATGTGGTAAAAATTACACTTGCTTTATTTACTATAATCCTTTTAAAAGCATTACAGTACTGCCACCGATACTCCCTTGTCATCAGAAAAAGTAATTTTAGATATACCATCCCAAAGATGAAGAGTGAAGATTAACTTACTTTCTATTATTGGCCAGAATAGAGAATGCATGACTCTAAAATGATGGTGCTGTGGGGATCACCAGACCCCCTTCCTTTTTCCCATGTAAAATTAATCTTACTTGGGATATTTGTGTGGGCATGAAGCTTAGATAAAATACTAACTGTATTCCATAGGTTAAATTTACTAAGGTTTATTTAAGAACAGAGTAAGGTTCTTTTTTTACCTCAATACCTAAGTTAATACATCAAATGTTTTTGACTTAGGACAAATAATAAAAGACATCATTGGCTCCTTAAAGTGATGTAGAGCATTTTGGTAAAAACAATAATCTCTTGGATAAAGTCTCAACTGTTTATTTTAATTTTTAAAGTTAAAACATTTTATAGTATAATGATTGCTTATCAATTTAAAAATTAAATGTGTATTGACACTATAGATTTCTAACAAATAAGAAGTTGAATTAGTAGTGCCATAATAAAGACACTAAAGAAAGGGTTTATTTTTGTAATACTAAGTTGATATGTACCTATGTGTTATCTCCTACTCACATTTTTTAGTGTATTGGTTAAGGATATAAGGCTGTAGCCTTTTAACAGATTCAAATTAACATTAGCTTAAATAGTAGAGAAGTTAATTTGTTTTTCATGTAGAAGTCTGGAGACAGGCAGCATGGCTGGTGGGGCAGTACTCCAAGCAGCATTGTCTAGGAATCCATGTTCCTTCTGACTTCTTGTTCCACCATCCTTTGGTGTTTGCTCTTTTTCCTACAACCCAGGTGACTCATCATCATGTCTGCATTATAGCCAGCAGAAAGGGGAAAAAGAAAGTGCTAACACATGGCCCAAAAGCTGCACATAGTACATACTACCAATCACATGACCACACCTAGGCTCTGTCGGGAAATACAGCCTTTAATTCTGAATAATCAAGTATCTGGCCAAAATTCAGGAGTTCCACCACTATAGATAAAGTGGGTCTGTTGGCATCTATGAATTCCTTGAAATTGTTTTTATAGGCATTTATGAATTTGTGCCTTTTTGGCAAAAGAGGCCATAGCTCTCATCAGCTTCTCAAAAGGGTTTGTGACCTAAGAAAATTTAATAGCACTTAGATATTTCTAAAAGAATTTAAATGATTTATTTAATAATATGTCATTTGTCTTATTAGCTCCATTCCAATTGATTACAACTTGTATCGAAAATTCTGGTCACTTCAGGATTACTTCAGGAATCCTGTGCAATGCTATGAAAAGGTTTCATGGAAAACTTTTCTGAAGGTGAGTTGCCATTCACAAACTACCAGAAGCCCAATATTTTACAGCTGATGGCAGGGCCAGTACTTGATTCTTGTCCAGCTTGCTTTTCACTACGTAATTCTACCTCTTACATTTTTATACCTGTTTCATAATACACAGAAGCTAAATCATAAATTACAATTTAAACTACTGATTTTATAGAGAAGTTTATAAATGACTTGGGGATTTAAAAGTAATTACAGCCTTGGTTTGCTTTTTTTTTTCAATACGCTTTTGTCAACATGAGTTGATGAATTTTTACGGAGTAAATTCTGTCTTTACTTAGCACAAAATTATTTCAACTATCCTGTTAGAACAAGAGTGTGCAAACTGTGGCCTTGGGCCAAATCCAATCTACTGCATTTTTTTGTAAACCAAGTATAATGGCACACAACTGCACCCACCATTTCTGTATTACCTATAGCTGTTTTTGTGCTCTAATGGCAGATTTGAGTAGTTGTGACTAAGACCAGATGAGCCATAATCTAACATGCTTCCTATCTGGCCCTTAACAGAAAAAATTTGCTAACCCTTATTTTATAAGAATTGTCTACATTTCTTTGTCTTGGTAACTTAAAGATCAATCATCCTTTTTTTTTTGTAATCCAAGATAAATAGGTAGCTCTTAAAAGTAGTATGGTGTGTTGTGTGCTATTTTTGTATCAGTTTTTATTTTCTATCCTTTTTTTTCCATTATCCAAACTCAAATTAAGTAGTAGGTGAGAAATCATCTGAAATTGTCCCCCAACTACTTGAGATTTGGGACCATTGTTTAACTGGGTCACAGTCTTTAGCACAAGAAATGGTTGAGAGTTTCCACAGCTTGTTAAACAGTTAATTACACTGATAAATTTCTGTATACCCTCAAAACATTGGTTTCTCTGTTCATCTCTTACACAAACTGCATTGAAAAATCACATTTCCTCAAGAGTAGAGAGTTTATTCCTACATTTACAATACCATGAAATCCCATACAAAATAGTTTTACTCCATTTTGTTATCATAATTCTTCTTGTTTAATGTACATTACAGTGTGCATATATGATTAGCTGGGAATAAATTCTGGGTGTTTTGATACAGAAAAGGACTAAACAAATTATTGGACAACAATGCCAAATAAAGCTAATTGATATTTTTGCTTTGCAGTATTCTGAAGAAGTTCTAGCTGTTTTTAAAAGTTATAAATTAGATGATACTCAGGCCTCAAGGAAAAAGATGGAAGAATTAAAAACAGGAGGAGAGCATGTATATTTTGCAAAGTTTTTAACAAGTGAAAAGGTATGATCTTTCATTTTCACTAAGCATAATAAGTGGTCTTTTTTTCCTGTTTACCTGATATCCTTAAGTTAGTTCAATAGAAATGTTTCTTACTTTTGGTTAAAGCAGATAAATGTTAGTTTGAGAACCCTATTCTTCCTTGTACAACTGAGACTAATTTCAAAAATGAAAGTTCTGCATTGTCTGTTTTGTACTAATTTTAGAGTAGATGCAGTTTAATTCTAAGTATATATGTTTTGAACCTCAAGTTAGGTTTAACTTACATTTATGAAATATTTGTAATTAGTTTGTCACTTAGTTCAAATAAAGGGTTTTTTTAATTCCCTTTTAATCATTTTTATACAGTTTAGTAAGTAAATTTTGTTCAAATATAATGCTAAGTGATTATATAAGTTTTCTAGTCCAGGTAGCACATTGAGTTTATGTTTCAACTCCACTCCCTTTGCTCCAAACACACAGCAATGACAGAATTAAAAGAGAAAATCAAAAAGATAATGCTTGGGCTTCCAAAGCAAGATAAATATCTTCATGGACCAGAAGAAATACAAGTAGTTAGTGAAACTAAAGCTTCAGGCCTGTGGGATTCTGTATCCCAAGCAGGTGGTGGCACCTGGGAGTTTGGCTACAAGTGACAGAGACCAGATATGTTTTGTGTGAGACAGAGACCAGAACCAATTCACTTAAAGCCATGGACTGGGGTGGAACTTTTGAAAAAGAAGCTAAGAAAAAATACCAATCTTCTGCCAAGGGCTATAGTTTCATAGGAGGTTGTAGATCCAGGGACAACAAAGACACAGCTTTGTGTCCTTCTGCTTGCTTTGTGACTGGATATTTGATACCCTCAGTATACTCATGAAATAGCTGCTCCAAAAGTTCATCATAGGACTTTTTCCAGACGTGGCTCTAAGGGCCTTGATGAAAGCAAATACAAAACTAGTAGACAGGAAATGGCATTCACAAAGAGAAAGAAGGGGAAGTAAGCATCAGAAAATAAGTCTGTCATTCAAAAAGCTCTGATAAATAAAAATTCTAAAACCCCTAAGGAAATCAGTATTAAGAAAGATCACCAACAAAATCAACCATTGGGAGATATATATGTATTTATTCCAGGTACACAGCCCAAGACCATAAAATATATGTTCTGGAAGATAATGATGTAGCATCTATTAAGAATGAATAAGAAATTGTGAAACTGAAACAGGCAGAAATGAAATAGAATGGTTAAGTATGACAACTAATTGGGAGTCTTGAAAATGAAAAATACGATAAAGTCAAAGCAGAGCATACAGAATTAAACTACAGTTTGGACATAGATGATGAGACCTAGTGAATGGAAGATAATGAGGTGATTACACAGAACGCAGAACAAAGAGACAAATTTTTTGTTAACATGAAAGAGCAGTTAAGAACAATGGATGCTTGAACTTCCGGGAAGATGGCGGTGTGAGCAGGGCGGCAGAAGTCTCCTCCCAACACTATATTTATCTACGAAAACCCAGAAAATACATCTATTCCTAAAAGAGAGATGAGAATACACAGGAAAGCGCACAGCGTGCAGCTACACCCGAGAGGACTCGGCACACCAAGAGGCAGGTAAGATCCGGAGCTGCGACCCGGCGGGACCCGAGGCCTCCCCCACCCCAGCGCACCGGCTGGAGGAGAGGATTCAGAGCCGGGAGGGAGTGGAAGTGCACCCCGCGAAGTAGCCAGCCCCGGTGATCTGCGTGGGGAGCGCTGACCCACATTGCGCAGTGCAGCGGAGATTGGAGAGACAGAGCGGCAGGATCTGAGCAGGGAACGCGCCAGGGTGCTTGCAGCCGGCTCCGGGGAAGGAAAAAAAAAAGCGCGCGCTTTCTTCAGCGGTCTTAAAGAGACAGGAGCCCAGCGGTCTTAAAGAGACAGGAGCCCAGCAGAGGAGCCAGATCACCCCAGCACACTCAGCCCAGCAGGCTGGGAGTCCTGGGGAGTTTCAGACGCCTTAGCTAGCGACTGAGGAAGTGTAGCCATACTTAACACCTCTCACTGAGATCAACAGCCTCCTATTCGTTCCCACCCCTGCCCGAGCGATAAAGGGCCCTGCGGAGCGGCACAGTCACAGCTGTGGAATAGTGGGGCAATAGCGCCACCTAGAGCATTCCCACAGAATCTACGTCCGGTGGGCATTTTTTTTTGTTTTTTTTGTTTTGTTTTGTTTTTGTTTTTACTTTTCTTTCTTTTTTCCTTTCTTTCTTTTTTTCTTTTTTTCTTTTTTTTCTCTTATTTTTCTTCCCTTTTTAAAGTCTTAAAGAGCCCAGCTGACATACGTGGCAACTATCAGTGACCAATTACATAGCCATGAAAAGACAGAGGAATATGGTTCAGACCAAAATCAACCAGACAACCCCAGAGAGGGAGTCTGAAGGGATGGAAATGCACAGCCTACCTGAAAAAGAATTCAGAATAAAAGTCATAACCATGCTGATGGACCTACAGAGAAATGTGCAAGAGCTGAGGGAGCAAGTGAGGGAACTGAGGAAAGACAATACAGAAATCAGACAAGCGATCGACGGGCTTAACAGCAGAATGGATGAGATGCAAGAGACTGTTAATGGAATAGAAAACAGAGAACAGGAGTACAGAGCAGCTGAGGCAGAGAGAGATAAAAGGATTTCTAGGAATGAAAGAATATTAAGAGAACTGTGTGACCAATCCAAACGGAACAATATTCGCATTATAGGAGTACCAGAGGAAGAAGAGAGAGAAAAAGGGATAGAAAGTGTCTTTGAAGAAATAATTGCTGAAAACTTTCCCTCGCTGGGGAAGGAAGTAGTCTCACAGTCCACCGAAGCTCATAGATCTCCCAACACAAGGGACCCAAGGAAGACAACACCAAGACACATAATAATTAAGATGGCAAAGATCAAAGATAAAGACAGGGTATTAAAGGCAGCTAGAGAGAGAAAAAAGATCACCTACAAAGGAAAACCCATCAGACTATCATCAGACTTCTCAACAGAAACCTTACAGGCCAGAAGAGAATGGCATGATATATTTAACGTTATGAAACAGAAGGGCCTCGAACCAAGAATATTGTATCCAGCACGATTATCATTTAAATATGATGGAGGGATTAAACAATTTCCAGACAAACGAAAGTTGAGAGAGTTTGCCTCTCATAAACCACCACTACAGGATATCTTAAATGGACTGCTCTAGATGGAAGCACACCTAAGGCTAAAAAGATGTCACCAGAGAAAATAAAATCATAGCAAAGAAAGCAGACCATCCAAATACTAACTAAAGGCAAAGAATAAAACACCTATTATAAAGAATGGAGGAGGAGGAATAAGAAGGGAGAGAAAGAAAGAAACATCAGACTGTGTTTACAATAACTTAACAAGAAAGTTAAGTTAGATTGTTAGATAGTAAAGAAGCAACCCTTGAACCCTTGGTAACCACGAATCTAAAGCCAGCAATGGCAATAAGTACATACCTATCAATAGTCACCCTAAATGTAAATGGACTGAATGCACCAATCAAAAGACACAGAGTAACAGAATGGATAAAAAAGCAAGACCCATCTATATGCTGCCTACAAGAAACTCACCTCAAATCCAAAGATATACACAGACTAAAAGTGAAGGGATGGAAAAAGATATTTCATGCAAACAACAAAGAGAAAAAAGCAGGTGTTGCAGTACTTGTATCAGACAAAATAGACTTCAAAACGAAGAAAGTAGCAAAAGATAAAGAAGGACATTACATAATGATAAAGGGGTCAGTCCAACAAGAAGATATAACCATTATAAATATATATGCACCCAACACAGGAGCGCCAGCATATGTGAGACAAATACTAACAGAATTAAAGGAGGAAATAGACAGCAATGCATTCATCTTAGGAGACTTCAACACACCACTCACTCCAGAGGACAGATCAACTAGACAGAAAATAAGTAAAGACACAGAGGCACTGAAAAACACACTAGAACAGATGGACCTAACAGACATCTACAGAACTCTACACCCAAAAGGAGCAGGATACACATTCTTCTCAAGTGCACATGGAACATTTTCCAGAATAGACCACATACTAGGCCACAAAAAGAACCTCAGTAATTTCAAAAATATTGAAATCCCACCAACTTCTCAGATCACCAAGGTATAAAACTAGAAATAAATTTTAGAAAGAAATCAAAAAGGCTCACAAATACATGGAGACTTAACAACACTCTCCTAATTAATCAGTGGGTTAACAACCAGATCAAAACAGAAATCAAAGAATATGTGGAGACTAATGACAACAACAACACAAAGCCACAACCTCTGTGGGACGCAGCAAAGGCAGTTCTAAGAGGAAAGTATATTGCAATCCAGGCCTATTTAAAGAAAGAAGAACATTCCCAAATGAATAGTCTAAAGACACAATTACAGAAATTGGAAAAAGAAGAACAAATGAGGCCCAAAGTCACCAGAAGGAGGGACATAATAAAGATTAGAGAAGAAATAAATAAAATTGAGAAGAATAAAACAATAGAAAAAATCAATGAAACCAAGAGCTGGTTCTTTGAAAAAATAAACAAAATAGATAAACCCCTAGCCAGACTCATTAAGAGAAAAAGAGAATCTACACACATAAACACAATCAGAAATGAGAAAGGAAAAATCACGACGGACCCCACAGAAATACAAAGAATCATAAGAGAATATTATGAGAATCTATATGCTAATAAGCTGGAAAACATAGAAGAAATGGACAACTTCTTAGAAAAATACAACCTTCCAAGACTGACCAAGCAAGAAACAGAAAAACTAAACAAACCAATCACCAGTGACGAAATCGAATTGGTAATCAAAAAACTACCCAAGAACAAAACCCCCGGGCCTGGTGGATTCACCTCTGAATTCTACCAGACATATAGAGAAGAAATAACACCGGTTCTCCTTAAAGTTTTCCAAAAAATAGAAGAGGAGGGAATACTTCCAAACTCATTCCATGAAGCCAGCATCACTCTAATACCAAAACCGGGCAAAGACCTCACCAAAAAAGAAAATTACAGACCAATATCCCTGATGAACGTAGATGGAAAAATACTCAACAAAATATTAGCAAACCGAATTCAAAAATACATCAAGAGGATCATACACCATGATCAAATGGGATTCATCCCAGGGATGCAAGGATGGTACAACATTCGAAAATCCATCAACATCATCCACCACATCAACAAAAAGAACAAAAACCAAATGTTCATCTTCAGATGCTGAAAAAGCATTTGACAAAATTGAGCCTCCATTCATGATAAAACTCTCAGCAAAATGGGTATAGAGGGCAAGTACCTCAACATCATAAAGGCTATATATGACAAACCCACAGCTAACATCATACATAACGGCAAGACGCTGAAAGCTTTTCATCTAAGATCAGGAATAAGACAGGGATGCCCACTCTCTCCACTGTTATTCAACATAGTAGTGGAGGTCCTAGCCACAGCAATCAGACAAAACAAAGACATACAAGGCATCCAGACTGGTAAAGAAGAAGTCAAATTGTCACTATTTGCAGATGACATGATACTGTACATAAAAAACCCTAAAGATTCCATTCCAAAGCTACTAGAACTAATATCTGAATTCAGCAAAGTTGCAGGATACAAAATTAACACACAGAAATCTGTTGCTTTCCTATACACTAATGATGAACTAACAGAAAGAGAAATCAGAAAAACAATTCCGTTCACAATTGCATCAAAAAGAATAAAATACCTAGGAATAAACCTAACGAAGGAAGTGAAAGACCTGTACTCTGAAAACTACAAGACACTCCTAAGAGAAATTAAAGAGGACACTAACAAATGGAAATGCATCCCATGCTCTTGGCTAGGAAGAATAAATATTGTCAAAATGGCTATGCTACCTAAAGCAATCTACAGATTCAATGCAATCCCTATCAAACTACCAACAGCTTTCTTCAATGAACTGGAACAAATAATTCTAAAATTCATATGGAACCACAAAAGACCCCGAATAGCCAAATCAATCCTGAGTAGGAGGAATAAAACAGGGGAAATTACACTCCCTGACTTCAAGCTCTACTACAAAGCCACAGTAATCAAGACAATTTCTTACTGGCACAAAAACAGACCCACAGACCAGTGGAACAGAATAGAAAATCCAAACATTAACCCAAACACATACAGTCAATTAATATTTGGTAAAAGTGCCTTGGATATACAATGGGGAGATGACAGGCTCTTCAGCAGCTGGTGTTGGAAAAACTGGACAGCTACATGTAAGAGAATGAAACTGGACTACTGTCTAGCCCCATACACAAAAGTAAACTCAAGGTGGATCAAAGACCTGAATGTAAGTCATGAAACCATAAAACTCTTAGAAAAAAACATAGGCAAAAATCTCTTGGACATAAACATGAGCAACTTCTTCATGAACATATCTCCCGGGCAAGGGAAACAAAAGCAAAAATGAACAAGTGGGACTATATCAAGCTGAAAAGCTTCTGTACAGCAAAGGACACCATCAGTAGAACAAAAAGACATCCTACAGTATGGGAGAATACATTCATAAATAACGTATCTGATAAAGGGTTGACATCCAAAATATATAAAGAACTCATGCACCTTAACAAACAGAAAGCAAATAATCCATTAAGAAATGGGCAGAGGACATGAATAGACACTTCTCCAAAGAAGAAATTCAGATGGCCAACAGGCACATGAAAAGATGCTCCACATCGCTAATCATCAGAGAAATGCAGATTATAACCACAATGAGATATCACCTCACACCAGTGAGGATGGCCAACATCCAAAACACAAACAACAACAAATGTTGGCGAGGATGTGGAGAAAAGGGAACCCTCCTACACTGCTGGTGGGACTGCAAATTAGTTCAACCATTGTGGAAAGCAGTATGGAGGTTCCTCAAAAAACTCAAAATAGAAATACCATTTGACCCAGGACCATTTGACCCAGGAACTCCACTCCTAGGAATTTACCCTAAGAATCACAGCAGCCCAATTTGAAAAGGACAGATGCACCCCTATGTTTATTGCAGCACTATTTACAATAGCCAAGAAATGGAAGCAACCTAAGTGTCCATCAGTAGATGAATGGATAAAGAAGATGTGGTACATATACACAATGGAATATTATTCAGCCATAAGAAGAAAACAAATCCTACCATTTGCAACAACATGGATCTAGCTAGAGGGTATTATTGTCAGTGAAATAAGCCAAGCCGAAAAAGACAAGTATCAAATGATTTCACTCATATGTGGAGTATAAGAACAAAGAAAAAAAACTGAAGGAACAAAACAGCAGCAGACTCACAGAACCCAAGAACGGACTAATAGTTACCAAAGGGAAAGGGACTGGGGAAAATGGGCGGGAAGGGAGGGATAAGAGGGAAAAAGGGCATTACGATTAGCAGATGTAATGTTGGGGGGGCACGGGGAGGGCAGTACAACTCAGAGAAGACAAGTAGTGATTCTATAGCATCTCACTACACTGATGGACAGTGACTGTAATGGGGTTGGTGGGGGGGACCTGATGAAGGGGTAGTTTAATAATCGTAATATTGCACATGTAATTGTAAATTAATGATAATAAAATAAATTATATTATAAAAAAAATAAATCTTTATGCACAGCTAGTGAGAATATAAAATGGTGCAGCCATTGTGGAAAATGTCCAAAAGAATTTTGAAAGCAGGGATTCAAATAGATATTTGTATATCATGTTCATAACAGCATTATTCAAAAGAGCTAAAGTAACCCACCCAGTGCCCATTGATGGATAAATGGATAAACAAAATGTATACATACAATGGAATATTATTCAGCCTTAAAAAGGAAGGACATTCTGACACATGCTGCAGCATGGATAAACCCTGAAGACACTACGCTAAGTGAAATAAGACAGTCACAAAGGGACAAATATTGCATATGATCCCATTTATATGAGGTGCCTAGAGTAGTCAAATTCATAGGGCAGAAAGTAAAATGATAGGTAGCAGGGCTGGATAGGGGTTTTTTGTTTAATGGGTACAGAGTTTTGGCTGGGGTTAATGAACAATTTCTGGAAATGGAGGGGGGTGCTTGGCCGCACAACAGTGTGAATGTAACTAATGCCATTGAACTATTCAATTAAAAATGGTTAAAATGATAAATTTTGTGTTATATTTTATCAAATAAAAAAGTTTTTAAAGAAATTGGGAGAAAACTATCTTTGAAAAGATCAACACAATTGATAAACCTCTGGCCAAACTCATCAAGAAATATATAGAAGTAGCACAAGTTATCCATATCCGGACTGAAAAAGGGGACGTCATTACAGACACTAATGAGATTAAAAGAATAATAATGAAATACCATAAACTATTCTATGCTTGTAGATTCAACAATTTAAGTGAAATTTAAGTTGTTAACTAATTTCTTGAAAAACACAGAGTGCTAATGTTCATTCCAAAAGAAATAGAGAACTTTCTCAACCTGCTAAAGGTCACTTTAAAAAGCAACATCTAACTTCATACTTAATGGTGAAAGACTGGTTGCTTTTCTTCTAAAATTAAGACAAGGCAAAACTATTTGCTCTTTAATTAGTATCATACTAGAGGTCCTAGCCTGCAATAAGGCAAGAAAAAAGAATAAAAATAAATAAATAAAACTCTCTATTTGCAGATGGCATTATTATCTAATAGAAATTCACAAAGAATTTACAACAAAGTTATTAGAACTAATAAGGGAGTTTATCTAGGTCACAAGATACAAGGCCAATATAAAAAAATCAGTTGCGTTTTTATTTAGTAGCAGTAAACATTGGGAGAGTCCATTTGTATAGTACCATTTAAGCAGCACCAAAACAAACACACAAAAAGTTCATAGGTACAAATCTATCAAAATATATTCAAGATCTGTATGCTGAAACTACAAAAATCCTGATGAAAGAGAGCACAAAAGAGCTAAATTAACAGAGAGGGACACTGTTTTCATGGATTGGAAGACTCAATATTGTGTGGATGCCCACTCTTCCCAGATTCATCTATAGATTCAACACCAATCCAGCCAAAATCCCTCAAGATACTTTGTAGAAATCAGCAAGATAATTCTAAACATTACATTTAAAAGCAAATGAGCTACAGTAGTCAAAGCAATTTTAAAGAAGAACAAAGTTAGAAGACACCCGCTACCTGATTTCAAGACTTAACTATAAATCTACAGTAATGAAGACATAGCGGAAAAGAAAGGATAGACATATAGATGAAAGGAACAGAACAGAGTCAAGAAATGGACCCACACATATATCATGAGGCAATCCAATGGAGAAAGGATAGTTTCTTTTCAAGGAACAGTGCTGGAGCAGTTAGATATCTAAGAGGAAAAAAATATCCTTGATTATTCCTCTCACCCTATACAAAAACTAACTGAAAATAGATCATAGGCCTAAATGTGATGCCTAACCTACAAATCTTCTAAAAGAAAACATAGGGGGAGATCTTTTTTTCGGCAAGTGAGGTAGCACTGATAGGATTGTTGTGAGGAGTAAATGAGAGAGCAAATGCAGGCGGCTCCCACAGTCCTGCTCCTTGAAACACTGGTCCCTTTGTTGCCTCCCTTCTCCAACTCCACCATGACTGATCTGAATATAACTTAGCACATTCTTTTTTAAAAACGCCAATAGAAGTATTAAGTGAATAAACTGAATACCAAGAAAGATGTTGGATGGGACAGCTGGGTGGCCATCCATCCAGTCTATTATTTCATTAGGCTTTTTATTTTCCACCAAAAACGAAAGCAGCCCTACCATCTGCTTGGAAATTTTAAAACATATGGATTCCTCGTGGTCAGCTACACAAATTACCCTCACTCCAAGCTGTTGTCATTGAACACAAGCTTCAAATATCTGCTCCTCAACTTTATTGAAAATTCTGTGGTGCTTAGTTCAAAAGTCACGCTCTCGGTTCTTTTCTTTCATATTATTCCCCAGGTCATTATCCAGCTCTTGTATGAGCTGTCTTGACCCAGGGAATATAGTCATTAACATTGTAATAACTTTGTATGGTGATAGATGGTAACTATACTTACAGTATTTTGTCATCTATATAAATGTTGAATCACTATAGTGCACACTTGAAACTAATATAATATCATGTCAAATACACTTCAGTTGAAAAAGAAAAAAGAAAGAAACCTATGGTCTTTCAGGAATTGTCTTCTGTGCTTTTATGTCATGCCTTCTACTAACATGGAATAATTTTAGGAACCATTGTGGAATCCATTATTACCTTTATTGAATGAATAAGTTGTTGAGTACATTGTAAAACTGAATTTATATTTATTTACTTATTATTTCGATGTAGTGTGTATAGTAATAAAACGACCTCAAATCCCTTGGGACACAACATGGACTATATACTACAAGGAGATATTTTAATGGTCCTGGAATAATCCCCAGAGTGATGCTGCAATAATGAAAACTGTCCACTAGGAGGAGCCAGAGCACTAATGACAAAAATACGCAGTTTGCCATTTACAAATTGTACAATTATTTCTTAGAGTCTTTATTATTTTAATGCTTTCCATCATATATGAAATGCATACAAAATTAAAAGGTATCATTTGAATATATGGTATTATTTTAATTAGGAATGTACAACTTAAAAATTATGCCCTATATTTTAGCAGTAATTTGAACAGACCTAATGAAATTCAGTTTGAACACGGGAATTTTCCTAAAGGGAAGGCTGAAGATTTTAAGCATAAAGAAGTGCTAGAGGTGGGAAGAGTATAATAATAATTTTAAAGATACAGTTGAACCTTCAACAATGCAGGTGTTCAGGGAAATGCAAATTAAAACCACAATAAGATATCACCTCATGCCAGTTAGGATAGCCAACATTGAAAAGACCAGGAACAACAAATGCTGGTGAGGATGCAGAGAAAGGGGAACCCTCCTACACTGGTGGTGGGAATGTAAACTAGTTCAACCATTGGGGAAAGCGATATGGAGGTTCCTCAAAAAACTAAAAATAGAAATACCATTTGACCCTGGAATTCCACTCCTAGGCATTTACCCTAAGAATGCAGTTTCCCAGTTTGAAAAAGACATATGCACCCCTATGTTTATCGCAGCACTATTTACAATAGCCACGAAATGGAAGCAACCTAAGTGTCCATCAGTAGATGAATGGATAAAGAAGCTGTGGTCCATATACACAATGGAATATTATTCAGCCATAAGAAGAAAACAAATCCTACCATTTGCAACAACATGGATGGAACTAGACGGTATTATACTCAGCGAAATAAGCCAAGCGGAAAAAGACAAGTATCAAATGATTTCACTCATATGTGGAGTATAAGAACAAAGCAAAAACTGAAGGAACAAAACAGCAGCAGACTCACAGAACCCAAGAATGGACTAACAGTTACCAAAGGGAAAGAGGCTGGGGGTGGGGGTGGGAAGGGAGGGATAAGGGGGAAAAGGGGGCATTATGATTGGCACACATAATGTAGTGGGGGGGGGCATGGGGAAGGCAGTATAGCACAGAGAAGACAAGTAGTGATTCTATAGCATCTCACTACGCTGATGGACAGTGACTGTTATGGTGTATGTGGTGGGGACTTGATAATGGGGGGAATCTAGTAACTACAATGTTGCTCATGTAAGTGTATATTAATAATACCAAAGAAAAAAAGGCAGGTGTTAGGAGTGCGGACACCTGCACAGTAGAAAGTCTGTGTATAACTTTACCCCAAAACTACTAATAGCCTACTGTTGATAGGAAGGCTTACTAGTAACATAAACAATTTATACATATTTTGTACATTATATGTATTATATACTGTATTCTTACAATAACATAGGCTAAAGACAACAAAATATTTTTTCAAATTGTTGCAAATCTGAAAAAATTTTCCAATATACTTATGGAAAAAAAATCTGCATGGAAGAAGACCCATGAAGCTCAAACCATGTTGCTCAAGGGGCAACTGCAATTATTTCGGTAAAATTGAGTTTGCTTTTTATCTAGGTGTCATTTAAGGAAGACAAAGCTATATTTCATTCACTAAATGTATTTGGCATTTGCTTTTTAAACTGTAGCCACAGACCACCCTCAAATATTGTGACTCATGGCTGGGGACATAGGAAGGGCCTATGGGCTACTGGTGACACAGCAGGGAGGGTGATGGGCAAGGGAGCCACGGAAGCATGAAAGGGAGGTAACTCAGGACCAGTTTCCACAACACGGCACAGTCCATGAGAGACTGGGAAAGGAGTGTGCAGAGGACACAGCAGGGTCGGGTACAGCGAGGAACAAGGATGCTGGAAGTATGTAAACTCTGGGAAGGAGAAAAAGCAAGGTGGAACCCAGGTGGATGCTGTAATGCACTTTGTAAGTACTTCCCTCGTCAAGGATACAGTGAAGGGTTATGATCTGAGTTATACCAGCTGGAAGTAAAGCATGATTTCTCTTGCTGTATGATTGTGTTAGGTACTAATTCAGTTTAGGATGTCTGAAAGGATACTATCCTCTGGTTTCTCCCTTGGCAACTGAGGTTAGGCAGAGGGAGTGCTTGAAGGTAAACAGGAGAAAGAGGGGAAACATAGGAGTGATGAGAGAAAGGTAATTCTCTCCTGGCCTCTTGGTAGGTGGGGGACCATCAATAGATGGGCAGCAGACAAGGGTCCTGTGTACTGGACAGAAGAGGGCTTCTCAGGGGCAGGCTCTCTTGGAGGTTTTTGGTTTGGTTCTTTCTATTCATTTTTATCTATTTATTGTAGTATAACATACATAAAGTAAAGAACACAAACCAGAAGTTGTATAGCTAATAGATTTTTCTCAGAGTGAATAAGAAAGAATAGCATCGAAGCTCATAAGTTTACTCTTACATGCCATCTATCCTAACTTTAACTCCACAGACCCTTTGAACTTCATATGAATGGATCATTCGTTCATAGGGTGGCCTTTGTGCTAGCTTCTTCCACTCAGCACTGGGAATGGGAGGTCTATGTTGCTGCAACAATTGGTAGTACATTCATTCTAATCATGTGTTATTATCCATTGTGTGAATAAACCATAATTTATACATTCTGTGTAGATGGCCATTTGGAGAGCTTGGGGTTATTAAAAGTCAAACTGAACATATGCACCCCTATGTTTATCGCAGCACTATTTACAATAGCCAAGAAATGGAAGCAACCTAAGTGTCCATCAGTAGATGAATGGATAAAGAAGATGTGGTACATATACACAATGGCATATTATTCAGCCATAAGAAGAAAACAAATCCTACCATTTGCAACAACATGGATGGAGCTAGAGGGTATTATGCTCATTGAAATAAGCCAGGCCGAGAAAGACAAGTATAAAATGATTTCACTCACCTGTGGAGTATAAGAACAAAGAAAAAACTGAAGGAACAAAACAGCAGCAGACTCACAGAACCCAAGAATGGACTAACAGTTACCAAAGGGAAAGGGACTAGAGAAGATGGGTGGGAAGGGAGGGATAAGGGGGAAAAAGGGCTATTACAATTAGCACACATAATGTAGCGGGATTGGGGGTAGGGTGGTGGGATATGGGGAAGGCAGTATAACACAGAGAAGACAAGTAGTGATTCTATAACGTCCTACTACACTGATGGACAGTGACTACAATGGCATATGTGGTGGGGACTTGGTAATAGGGGGAGTCTAGTAACCATAATGTTGCTCATGTAATTGTATATTAATAATAGCAAAAAAAAAGTCAAGCTGATACTGATGCTGGGATTCTTGTTTGTGGAGTTGAAGAATGAACTTAGCAAACACCCAGCGTAGGAGAGCCAGGGTAGAGGCCTTTATTTAGAAATAAAGTGAGAGGACAAAGCTCCTGGCTCATGCCAGGAGGGGACAAGAGGGCCCAGGGTGGTGCATTGTGTAGGGGATTTATAGGCAGTTGAGGATTTGGGGGAACTGATAAAGGCCTTATGGTGTTGTTAAAAGTGGTCTTAAGATGTTTGTCCTTGATAAGGCATTAAGTCCCTTTTAGCATGCTAAAGTGAATCTCACACATGATTACAAATGATTAGCATAATAAAAACAGGCTACCTTCCTTTATCTGGGGAGTATCAACTGATCTCACTAAAGAATGACTCTAGAGCTTAATGTTTAACACAGAGTTTTGGTAGGGGGTTTCCCTGCATGTAATTACACTGCTCTGATTGTAAATATCCGGCCTCACTTTTTCCGGAAGCCCTCACCTTATTCTGTCTAAGCCCATGGTCCCTGTCTCAATACAAACACTCTTGCTCCTTCTTTTGGCATGCATTTCTGTTAGGTACACCTGAGTAGAATTGCTGGGTCATAGGGTATGTATATTTAGCCTTAACAGATATTGACAAAAAAGTTTCCCACAGTATTGGTACCAATTTACAGTTTATGGATATATCATCTACTCTATAACTAAGCTGCTGGTACTTAATATTACTAAAATAATATTAATCTATTATTTTATGGTAAATATTTTACAGTAAAATAAAAATAGTAAACTATGTTCAAATAATCAAATAAATACTTAAATAAATATAATTTAATTTCTCAATTGAATTGATATAATTTCTTAACAAGTTGAAATTACCTGTATTTTTTTCATTTTATCCATTCCAATGGATAGTAGTATTTCATTGTGGTTTTAATGTGTTTTCCCATATTTTGCCCATTTTTCTATTAAGTTGTTGCCTTCTATTTATTGATTTATAGATGCTCTACATATATTGGACACTTTCCTGAAGTATTCTTACACAGATATAAATGCTAGTTCATGATACCAGAGGAACCAACGTCTTTGAGCAGACAGGGTCTCAGGGAGAAAAATCATAGATGGTGAGCCTTTACTCAGTGGCAGCTGGGCTTCCCAGGACTGTGGTTCAGAAAGCAGCAGATGCCAACACCTTTGCTTGGATCAATTCCAGGAAACAAGGGCATAAATTAAACTCAATGCAAACAGTATGTGACTTTGTGTTTTACTGGACGATTTTTTTGTTGGATCTTCCAAAGAAAGTCATCAAGTGTTTGAAAGCAACTTCTGAAATGAGGCATTCTTTCAAATTGTGGTCCACATTATTTTTTGACAATGCAAGAAAGGTTCGTATATGGCTAATAACTCACTTTAAAATCACCCCAACCTGGCACAAAACAGAATCTTGACATTGTTTCACTGTTTTGGAAACTAATACATTGATTCACTCAGATGAATTTGTAAAGTAAATACTATTATCACTAACAGTACTTGAGAATACTAATAGTTTTGGAAACTAATACATTGGTTCACTCAGATGAATTTGTAAAGTAAATACTATTAACTATTACCACTCAAGAGTTAGGGCTTTTCAGGTAATAGCCTGTATGAGATGGCCGGGAAGGCTGCAGACTTTCTCAACAGTGACCCTCTGACTTAGGTTATAATGCCCATGTCTGCAACTCCTGGCAGGCTGCCCACCAAGTCCTCTTACTTCAGCAGTGAGAGCCAATTACTCACCCCTACTCGCCCCCTGGAATATCTTATCTCTCACAGAGTGGGTAAGAGTGGTCACTTGTAAAACGATTTGATAAAAGTCATGAACACCTGCTGGTTTGGCCTAACCTAAAAGTAAAGCATGTGTGCTCAAAACCAGCCTGAGACTGTTTTGCATTTTGTGCATGGCATAATTTGTGATTACTCCTTGAAACAGCCACTTAAATTAAATCCATTTTCACATTACAAGAAAAGTATGATTTCATAGGAAGAAATACTTTAAATTCAAGGCAGTGAAAAAATCTCTAGTCATCCATCAGCACTGACGTAAAACTCTTGGTCTGCTCAGGGCCCAGGGAGGCTGCAGCTATTGTATTTTCCAACACAAGCCTGGCTTTTCATCACCAAGGTCATTCCCAGCCCCTCCCGGTTCCTCCCAGTCATTCACTGCCCCAGGCTGCAGGCTGAGGGAGCTGCCTCAGACTCTTTGATTTACTTTCTCCCTTGGCTCAAAAGATCCAGGTTGTTCCTTTTTCCCTCCACCTTTTCTTTTTGGGTAGGAATGAATGCCACCATGATATTGTCTCTCTACCCCACACCCTAATTTTTAATGCCCAGCAGCTTGTCCCTTTGAGGTGTTTACTGTTACCTTCCCCTTTTCCCACCATTTGTGCAATTTTCTTTATCACCACAATTGTATGATTTTTCCATTCATTAGGGGGAAAGAAATGCTGTCTTATATACACTCAAAACTTTTTCTAGACCTGCTGAGCCCAGCCAGAATCCCCGCCCCCACAATGCAAGTTTAGCAGCTGCCTGGCCTTCCTTCATCAGAACTGCCCGCTGCCTGTCTGAGTGAACTGGGGGCAGCGGGAGGCTGTCATGTTGCCAAGGCAAGCAGCAACCTGCTGAGTCAGCAGAGTCAGCTCCTTTGGGGTGTGGGGTGTGGGGTGTGCTTGCCGAGGCCTCAGGTGCTGGCCAAGCCAGCAGACCTCCCGCCCCTCAGAATTATGGGAAGCAACCCATCCAGTGCCATCCAAGCTGTCTGGGCTCACTTTCTTGGCAGTTACTTGCAGGGTGAAGCTCATGCCAGGTGAGGGGCCCCAGAAAGATCTCTGTATTTTCTCCACAGGGAAATCAGTCATCCTCTGCCCTCGTGGTAGGTTTACTCAAAAGTCAGGAAGGAATGGCATAAGCTGAAATGCTGGTCCCCACTTGGTCTTGGTATTTTAGCTGGGGGCAGGGAAAAGAGGAGGACACCAAGAAATGAGGAGGAAAAAACAGATAGATTTTGCCTCTCATTTGCAGAAGCAGTTTTTATTGTCTTTTTAACATCTTGCTATTGTTAATCTGTATGGATAGGGCCTGTTCCTTGGGAAGGGTTACTGCGGTGGCACCATGGAATTTCTCTCTCAAAAGTTTCTCCATAAACTGGCTTGAACACACCATGCATGGATCCACTACCATTTAGAAACCACTTGGCAGCAAAAGAACTCAGGCACCAGTCGCCAGGGATACCTCCCAGACTGCAGAGAGCGGTGGAGGGGAGGAAGCAGGTTGTGTGGCCTCAGCTGCAAAGCTGACAGTCTGACCTTAAAGATAAAAAATCCCTATTGATCTGTTCATTGTCTGGGCACTTACAGATCATGAAGTAAAAAAGGACTTATTCTTTGCCTCATGTGATTTTGCTACTAATGATGCTGATATTAATAACCAGGTTCAAACTGAAACTCAATTCCTTATGGAAAGTAATTGAAAGGCGAGGTAACCACTGGAGACAGGATGGCCAGTGATGCAGCCTGCCTGCCTGGGGACAAAATGCCAGCTCAGCCTATTAAATCCCCAGCTGCAGCTAGCAAAAGGTCCTTGATGCAAACAGATGTTAATCTTAGTTTTAAATTTGCCTCTTACTTCTTGTGAATTTAGAAAATTCACTGGATTTCCTGCAGCCTCAACTTCCTCACTTCGGTAAAATGAAATTGTGAGGAGGATAAGGCATATGACAAATCAAAAACTCTAGAGACCAGATCTCTGAAATACAAGGGGTTATTGAGCCTTTACAGATGCAGCCCAAAAAAGGACTGAGTCCTAGTGTTATGGTGGGTGGCTAGTCAGACAGGAGCAGGCAGGGAATTGGGGACACAGGCTGGTGTTTACATTAGGCTAGGTCCTTGTCTATATTCTAAACATTCTGTGTAAACTGTTCTCACAGCATGTGGGGGGGGAGGGTATATATAACAGACCTGCCAAAACTCAGTAGTTTCAACATGGAGGAGAAGTTGACCCTGGCTTCACCTCAAAGTACCACATATGCTCATTAGCATACTAAAAGTCACACCCCTTAGCAGTAGGACAGCTCGAGGAAGACCATCTAAGGACAAAAACAGGGTGTTACTCTATTATCCAGAAATCTCCTCCTTACACTTAGAAAACCCCACCTATCCCGATGAATATTTCACCCCTGCTTAAATTCCAGCTGTAATATGACCCAACCCAAACCCCACCGAGCTGCTCGCCTTTGGCGCATACCTGCACTCCCTACTTGAGTGTGTACGTTTGCTTTGTTAAACTACTCTGCTTGTCCCTGCTTCCCCACCAGCAGCAAGGCCAGTTAACAAAAACAGCTTGTCCACCAGATTCAAGAAACAGGGCACATTTATAAGAGGTCTCAAAGGAAAGAAGGTTCCCTAAATTTGCATTGGCTAGATAAGGAAGGTGGGCTAACGTGAAGGGGGAAAGTCTGGGAATAGGCAATCAGTCCATAGAGAAGGCTGTTGATGATGGTCAGATGCTGGTCATGCACAAGAGGGTGGTTCTGGGGCCCATCTAGATGATTGTCCAAATGACTCCATCCAGGAACATGGGGTCATGGCCTGCGGCTATTGAGTGACAGCCTTCCCTTGTCTCTCCTGGGGCCCTTATGTCACTTAAGTTTGGGACATCTCAGAGTTCTTCTTTATCACATATATGTAAAGGTCCTGGGACAAATACTGGCTGGGAGTGTTCAACTCCCCTCATTTGGTGCTGCAGGGAAGGGCCTGTGTCCCAAGAGCCTAGCAGGCTTGCAGAGCAGCCTGTTTTGATTGCTGCTGTCCAGCTACCCTCCCAAATCCTCTCCCTGCATGTTCCATGCCAGCTTCAGCCTCTCTCCATGCTCCTCAGGTCCAGCAGCCTCTCATGGAGTAACTGGAGCCAGCCTATGGCTTTTACGGATTTATTTATTGGCCATTTGGAGGCTCTTAAAAGATGACTCTACAGTGTCAGAAGAGGAACATGGGACTTTATTGAAGCTGGAACTGGTGCCTGAAGCACAGCTGTGGGTACTCCTGGAACGCAGGTGTCCTGGCCCCTTGCTGCCCTTCCTGAGAGCTCACTGCGAGCCTCCGTCCTCCAGAGGGCCCCCTCCACACACCCAGTAGGCATCGCTGCCCTCTCTACAGAGAAGGAAGCTCAGAATCCTTCAGGGACTTGCCCAGGCTAGTGGTGACCCAGACTCTTCTTCTGGCTCCAGCTGGTGGGAGGCCTGACCATCCTCTGAAGCCCAGGGCAGATGCATACCCTCTACACTGGGTCTCTCATTCCTTAACCTCAGGGATTATTTCCCACCCCTAGGCTCAGGTTCAGCTGGTAGCCTCTCTGTAAAAGCATTTAGTATGTTTTGCTTTGAATAGTTTCCCTCCCCACCAGAAGATACCACCTGACTCCTACCACCACAGACAAGCTTTGCAGTGTCTGAGTATCACGTTAATGGACTCACAAAGTCTCCTAGAACTGAGCTTCTATAATACACTATGTTTCTATCAGCTCTCTTGGAGGGCATGAGCTCCCCACTGGAGGAGTTTTACCTGCCTACGGGCCTAGTCAGCACCAACCTGGAAAGAGAAGCTTTGAATAAAAAAGCTTTCAACCAAATGCCTACAGCATATTTTCAGGCAGGTCGCTCTGACCTTGGCTTTCTGCTATCTCAGATTCTATGTGGCTTCCTGGATGATTCTCTTGGATACTGACCTGTGTACTCCAGGAAATATCCACATGTGAAAATCCAAACCAAATAAAGTTGGTTACTCAGGATCATTACATAATGATGGTAATCTCCTTGCTCTGTGAAATGATTCACTATCAGACTGCTTTAAATAGTCAGCTTCCTCTTTGCATTTTAAAATCTGCAATCTCAAATGAATAGGAACGATTTTCAGGAACATAATCATACCTACATCAGGACATGCCTAATTGGGCCCTATTAATGTTTATTTATTTGTTCCTTTATCCTGCTTTAACTGTCAACACACAGTGGGAAGGAACTTGGTGAGTGAGACAGGGCAAGAACAGGAATTTGGGATTATGAATGGTAAAATGTCCTTGAGTCCCTAGGCTGCCACAAGTGCTTGATATTTGGGGTATAATTACTTCTTGGGTCTGCCTCCCCAGTTAGACTGTGAAGTATTTGAATACTTGAAGCAGAGGATATATCAGTCTGCAAATGAGTCTCTGACCCAGAGCATACATACATTCATGAAAGTATGCTGACAATAAATATGTCAGGAAAGAGAAAGAGGGAAAGGAGGGAGGGAAGGAGAGAGGGAAGAAGGAAGAAACAAGCAATGTGACTGTATATAACTATGGTGCTTCTGTGTTGGTGCATGGATGGATACATAGATAAATTTAAACCCCAACGTTACAAAGTGATCATAGTATTGCCTCCCTATAATACTGAGACAAAGAAAGCGGACTTTACACTCATATAAGCTTCATTGTCATATTACAACTCAAGAGCTTAGCATTAATTGGAACTTTATTAGAGCTGGAACTGGAGCCTGAAGACAGAAAATCCTTGTGAAAACACAGACTGCCGTGTTTTGCTTTTTTGCCTATTAATACAAATTGCATAATAAATGGTGAACAATCAAACTTGCAATTGATGACATTGATTGGAAGAAAAATTAGGGAGGTAGAACAGGTTAAAATATGGTCCACAGTTCTCAGTGATTGCTGAGGGTCAGCCTTTACTAGTGAGGATTAGTTTGTAGCTCAGGCTTATTTTATTTCACTTTTTTCATTTCATTTCAATTTCATTATTTCATTGAATTTTTTATTTTCACCTCCTCCCTGTGAATTTACCCAGGAAATCAGGCATCTAGGAAACTGGCTCACACTGGCCAGTAGAGATTGGAGTCCGCACCCTTTCTCATTAGAAATTTGCATTTGCATCTGGGTTTTGGGTGACCTCCGGGAGGACAGAAAGCTAATCCGCACTTCCACCTCATACCCTGGGGACAGGGCTGAGGCAGCCGGCAATTTGCCGCCCTGCGAGCTGTTATACACAACCATTTCTTCCCTTAAGAAGGAGGCTGCCAAGAATTTTTGTTTTGAAAATAATTAAACAATAATAACAATGCTCTCTGGATTGCAAAGTGCAAGGCCCCGTGGTTTCTGCCTTTGACCACCTTACTTTTCACCAGGTTCCCAAAGAACCTGCAGGTTAGCACTGAACTTGAGACTGGATAAGATGAGGACAAAGACGTTGGATTCCCAGGTTCGGTTATGTTAATTAAGAATACAAAAGAGAGGGGCGGGAGTGCGCCCGGACAATAGGGCTCCCACGGCATTTGTCAGCAGCCTAGGTCTTTATTCTGTAGTTTTGGCAACAGCGGCTCCTTTCTCTGCTCCATTGTGGGCCAGGTGGCTCCGGGACTTCTGTGAAGGGGACTGCTCCAGCTGTATGCAAAGTGCCGGGTCCCGGGTGGCGCAGGGCGGGCGGCTGTGTGCATTGCTGTTCTGCCGCCGCTTTCCGCCCCTCCTCCCGCTTTCCTTTATGCAATAACCACAGCTAACACCTTTAGCTACCAGCTGCTGTTCTAAGCACTTCGTGTGTATGAAGAGACTTAATTTTTACGATAGCCTGCGACATGGACTCTGCATTCCGATCGTAGACGTGGGGACTCCCAGACCCAGGTTCCCTGATTTGTCTGGGCCCCGCGGCAGCTCCAGACGCTCAGCGCCCAGCGGAGGCCTTGCTCCGAAAGGCGGGTGCGGGGCCGAGGCTGCGTCCGGCCGGCCGAGCTCCTCCCGACGGCGCTCGCCGACAGCTACTGCTGCGTCCCCTGCATCTAGAGGGGCCGCACCGAGCGGGCGTGCACGAGGACCTGCCGCCCCTCCCCAGCTGACGCCCCGGCTCCTGGATGTTCTCTCCTGGGCACAGCGGGCTGCGAGACCAAGACAGCGGCAACGCGTACTGCCCCCTGCAGGACAGTCGGAATCCAGGGGAGAAGACTCGTCTCGCTGGTCTGACAAGAGGCTGTACGTGTATCTAGTCGTTGTGTAAAGGACAACGACTAACTCTTTTACAATTTTAACCGGCGTTTTAAGAGTGCCTGCCCAGGGCCAGCCCTGCTCTGGAAAGGAGGCAGCGGGCGGCATTGGGGAGAGGGATGGGGGTGCCCCAAATAGGCTGACTTTCTGAAGACAGTAAGCAAACAAAGGAGGCGCAGAGGCATGAGGAAAACCCATGGTGGTCATAGCATAGAGAGTGCAGCGGAGTGAGGGGGACCTTAGACTCGAGCTCAGAGAGCAGCCTCTCAGAGGACGGGTCCAAGCTGAGGCCCAGGACAGGAGCTGCCTCCAGAAGGGCTCAGACGGGTCCTGGGAAGGGCTTTGGAGCAGGGTGCACCTGGGGGCGCTGGGCTGGCAGAGAACAGTGGCAGGAGGCAGGTGGCTCACACAGAGCCCTGCGGGCCTAGGAGAGGGATCTTTCATTCCAATTGCAGTTGTTCACCTAAGAGAAAGGAAGGCAGGAGTGGGGGTGATGTGAAGGACCCACTGTGAAGTTCTTTGTACAGATCAGATGAGATTGTGCACATACGTGTGCTGACACGCAGCAGCGGATCACAGACCAGGGCTTCCTGTGCGTCAAGACCTTTTCTGCATCACGTCTCTAAGCCTGCCCAGCTCCCGGCACTCTTGTGCTCAGCTCAGAAATGGGAACTCACCCAGGCACACCTAACAGTCAGTAGCCTTCCCTACGCCACAGACTGTTACCCATCAGCCAGGCATGGCTAAGGGACATTAATCAAAGCTGAGTGATTTGAAGAGTCCAGTATTTGAATTTGTATTAAACTTGATGAAATCATTCCCATATATGTGATTGATCTTATCCAATCCTCCCCTTTATACACAAGGCCTGACATGGGCATTACTTCCCCAGAGTTACACATTTAGTATACGGCAGAGCTTGAACTTGAAATCAGTTAATTTAGTGGGTTTTCTAGTTTGATTTAAAGAAATACGGTGAATGGGAGAGCAATGTCATGAGGCCCATTTGGAGACTAAGGCCATGGGCCAACTTAAAAAATGGTAAGGAAAGGGTAGGACAGAGGAGATAAATGGGAGAAACTGCAACTTGTAAATGTACGAGTGTGTGCATGTGTGTGTTCTAATATTTACATGTGTTTGCAACATTCCAACATAATAAATAAATAGAAAAGAAGGGAGAATAAAGAAAAGGTAAAGATTTGGAATATTAAGTATTTTGAGAGAAAGAGAGAACTAAAGACAGAATAGAAAATAGCAAATTAAGAAATTAGGGTTTATTTGTCTTTACTGTGAAGAGTAATAACTTCTCTTTTGTTACATATCTCAAAGATAGTGAGGCCAGGTTCCTGCACTGAAATCCAAGCACAGTTGTCAAACATTAAAACATTTTAATTTAAAATTAAAAAGATGAGTTACTCATGTCTTTGATTAAAATAGGATGTCCAGAATGAAGTTTGATCCTCTACCTCACATCATGCACAAAAATTAATTCATTGCAGAGACTTGTAGTGAGGGTAATGAACACTTAAACCTCCCTTTCATCTTTAAATGTAAAGGTCACAACAGGATGTACAAAATCTTTTTTTTTTTATCGTTTCCTAAAACTTAATGAGAGTGTTTGTAAACTATTGAAAGGTGGATTTACATAGGAGATATATCTCCCATTTAAGAGGTCAGATGGGAGGCTGCTGCCCCTCCCCTCCGGGGCCCCACAAGAGCCAAGTCCCAGGTGGGACAGGTGATGCCGGGGTTCTTGTTCACGAAGTCGAAGAATGAGCTTAGCAAACAGACAAGGTAGGAGAACAAGGTAAAGGCTTTTATTTAGAAATAAAGTGGAAGGACAGAGTTCCAGGCTCATGCCAGGAGGGGACAAGGGAGTCCCGGGGTGGTGCGTTGTCTAGGGGTTTTTATAGGCAAATGAGGATTTTTCAAGAACATGAAAAAAAAAGGCTTTGGGGTGTGGACTTGTACCACTTGCCCTGCCCTCAAGGTGGGCTGGGTTGTTCTCTGTTTGCTAAGGCTGTTTACAGTAAAGTCAGGGGTTATGCTGTGATACCCTTCCCTATTTGTAAAACCACTCAATCATTCTAGGCCAAGTTGCTCCTGGCCTTTTGACCTTTAACTGACCTCATTGAAGATGTCTATATTCTTAATCTGTTTTCTTGATCCTAGAGAATTAGTGTGACCTTGACTTTGCATAATGCTTAACACAGTTTCAAAAGGGACTTCTTTGCCCATTGTTATATTGCTGACTGTAAATATCCTGCCCTGCTTTTTCCGGAGGCCCTCACCCTACTCTGACTACACCCACGGTCCCTGTCTCACAGGGGCTGGGGAGGGAGGCGCAGGTAGTGAAGCAGGAGTGAAGGGAATGCAGGCTCACTGCTGCCTCCTCTTCATCTAGAGGAGCATCACCCTCATCACCTGAGAACCAGGACCTCCGGGGATGAGCCCCAGCAACCAGCATTTAAATGAACCTTCTGGCTGGTTCTGATGTACACTAAGGTTTCAGAACCACTGCTCCATAGTTCCAAGATGTCAGTTCAAAGCAGGAAAAGAAAACAAAACATAATAGGGAATAATACTGGATAAAAGCTTTTCTTCCTAAAACATACTGAGACTGGGACCGTGGGTGTAGTCAGAGTAGCGTGAGGGCCTCCGGGGAAAAGCAGGGCGGGATATTTATAGTCAGAGCAATATAACAATGGGCAAAGAAGTCCCTTTTGAAACTCTGTGTTAAGCATTATGCAAAGTCAAGGTCACACTAATTCTCTAGGATAAAGATACCAGACTAATAATATAGACATCTTCTATGAGGTCAGTTAAAAGTCAAAAGGCCAGGAGCAACTGGGCCTAGAATGTTTGAGTGTTTCACAAATTGGGAAGGGTATCTCAGCATAACCCGTGACTTTACTATAAACAGCCCTAGCACGCAGAGAACAACCCAGCCCACTTTGAGGGCAGAGCAGGTGGTACAAGTCCACACCCCTAAGCCTTTTTTCTCGTGTTCTCAAAAAATCCTCATTTGCCTATAAAACCCCCTTAACAATGCACCACCCCTGGGCTCTCTTGTCCGTGCCTGGAGCTCTTTTCTCTCACTTTATTTCTAAATAAAAGCCTTTACCTTTCTCTCCTACCTTGGATGTTTGCTAAGCTCATTCTTCGGCTTTGTGAACAAGAACCCCGGCATCAATACGAGAAGATAAATGTGGACAGGGATGTCATGGTATGTGCACAAATGTGTATTATAACCAGTGGATTATATATTGTTTCCCATAATTTGGTCAAATGATTGAAAAGCTTATAGCTAATCTGAAACCTACTTTTTAGTTAGAACTTTTCACTCCACAGTTTCCTGGCCTAAATTCTTTTAGGAATCACTGGTGAAAATATACTCTCTAATAAGTATAAATGCAGTGAAATTTATCTTCCAGATTTTCTTTCCTCCCAATGGAAAATGATTAAAAACAATAGAATTCCCAGGGATAATTTCAGTTACGTTCTTAGAGTGACTAGTCAGTGGTTGATTTGACATATGGCAAATAACAATAGTTTATTCATAGCTAAAAACTCTGAGAAAGAAGCATTTTCTTTTTACCTTTAGAAAACAATAATAAATGCTTGTAAGTCTGGGGAAAGGAAATCCCGGGGCAAAATACCTCTAAAAACTGAAATCAGTCAAAGGGAGAAATGAAGTTTAAATCCGTTTATTGCTTACAAACTGCAGTCTAGGGCCATCTCTCCTGCTCCAGCAGAAGCAAAACCGCCCCTCCCCTCACCTCTCAGGCCCAGATAAACCCTCAGTTGCCCAGGTAATTACCCATTGATATGGAGAAGAACTTCTCTCCACCCCTGAGGAATGATACAAATGCACTAAAGCCATACTTTTCTCCACCCTTGAGCGCTTGTTGATATGCAGATGTACTAAAGCCAGGTGAGGTATTCTGGAAATATTACAGTTTTACCCACAATGCTACTAACATGGTTTACTGTACTACAAATAGAAATGCAAGTACTTTGAAATTAAAGTAAACCATGTAGCCTCTTCCCACAGCCTGCCAGAGATGCACTGTGAAGACAGGGACTCTTGAGGTGATGTTCCCCTAGCCACATCCTACAGCAGAAACCCAGGGAGGAGCTGCAGAGTGAGACAAGTGTCCTGCATG
Source organism: Smutsia gigantea (assembly GCA_032199065.1). Taxonomy (NCBI): domain Eukaryota; kingdom Metazoa; phylum Chordata; class Mammalia; order Pholidota; family Manidae; genus Smutsia; species Smutsia gigantea. Next base: position 22,870 of record JAVSCE010005878.1, on the reverse strand, counting down.
ACATTTTACTCTAGCACCAATTCCCATCTTGCCTTTCATTGTAACGTTGTGACGGTCAAAACACTACTAATGCAACTTCTACTGACAGAAAGTTCTAGAAATATTGGTAAGATTTAAATTCAAAAACAAAAGAAGGAAGGAAGGGAGCAGAGTAGAGAGAAGGGGAAGAAAGAAAAGCTCCCTGAATTGAACATTACCAAACAAGGACTGGATTAAATGTCACATCTTCATAAACCCTTCATGTTAATTTTTTAAAGCCATTGTCTGTGTTGGGATTATGAAAGTTTTTTTTTTTTATAAATAGGCACAAAAAAACACACATGTAAATCCACATCCAATCAAGCATTTGGATTACGGTTAATGATATGGTTTAGACCCTTGAGATCAAGGTAGAATTTTACACATTGTTAAAAAAAGAAACAGCAGGCCCAGAATGGAGTCCCACTCCAGCAAATCAAGACTTACTGTCTAACCTAGTTGCAGGAGTGGAATTTTAAACCAATCAGTCTAGAATTTCCTAACACTATTGAAGTAATCTGCTTGATAGATTCCTACCCTTCCCTTCCTTTGGAATAATCCTTTCCTTTGTTTATGACCTCCTTGTCCCCCTTCTGCCTGTAAAATCCTTCTGTTTTGTAAGGCTCCTCCAAGCTCCCTTCTGCCTGCTGGATGGGATACTGCCAGATTCATGAGTCACTGAATAAAGCCAATTAGATCTTTGAATTCACTCAGTTGGATATTATTTGTTAACGACATCCATAATTTTCTGTCACCTTTTCTGCAAAAAGAAAATCTTTGACAAATGGCCACACTTCTCTGGAGTGAGAAGGAGAGGTGTCTGACTGTTCCCTGGTGTCCTGAGCTGGCAGACTTGAAGGTTCTGCCCCTCCCATGGAGCCCAGGGGCTGAGAATGTGCCTGAGCCTGAGATGGCATGAGTTGTGCAGCCTATAAGGTGGCCAGTGAAGGGTGCAGAAGACCATCTTACCTATGCTCGCCTGCTATGCAGGTAACCACAATTCTTTACCTGATTCCCTAAATCCTTAATGAATTTGGGGGAAGAATAATGCAATGGAGAAGAGAGCAATCTTTACTGAGTGTCAAGCTGGGTATTTTACACATGTAGTCCCATGAATGACAAAGCTTTGAGGTAGAACGTCACAGCCCACAGTCCATGGCCATGTGGCTGATGACATGCATCTATCCTTGCCTCCCAACCCAGACTCCTTTTCCAGGGATACTAGGCTGGCCATTGTCTCTAGAGCTGGCAGCACCCAGGTCCTCATTGGGGCAAACACCTGGCTCAAGCTGGGCCAATTAGATTTTCTCTCCTGAGAGTTCTGGAACACAAGTAGGAGAAAAGGAGTCAGCTAGCTGTGGGGAGCAGAGCAGCAATGTCCTGTGTGGTCATAGACCAAAGCCACATATGGAGAAATTACTAGTGAGAAGAAAAGACACAGTTGAACCAAGACAGACAGTTTGCAGATATCCTTCTGAGAGTGGAGAGAAGGAACTCTCTTGCTGGGTAGAAGGCAGAAATTCTGATTTCTCATGCAATGTGGCTCAACACCCTTTCCTTTCTTAGGGTCCTGAGAGAGTAGCTGTTGAATCCTTAGTGAAACCACCTCTTACTGATATTAAGTGGTGTACATTCCTGGTATAAAAGAATACATGTCCCAAACCCAGTCTTGGGAAGGAACCTAATTTTGTGGAATGTAATTCCCAGTCAGACCTTCTGGGAAGAAATTAATATTCTTGATTTTTTTTTAATTAAAACAATTTCATGATAAACTTCAATGGGAAACCTGTTACCCACCCACCCAGCCACCCAGTCAAGCAAGACAAAGGTGATTATTAAACATCCTTTTCTTATCATATCTGATCTAACAATGATCATCTAATAACCTTTTTGATTTCCTATAAAACATTCCTACCAAGAATACATTGTAGTCTTCCACTAGGGGCCTTTACCTTTGCATGCAAGATTGCACTAAATCTCATACCTAAACTGTCTGAAAAGGAGCAAGGGCAATCAGTCATGCTCTGAAGCAGGGCTGGTCAAAATGTGGCCTCACCCGGGAACTTGCTAGAAATGCAAATTCTCAAGGCCAGTGCCAGACCCACTGAAGAGGAAACTCCAAGCGGGGTCCCACAATGGATCCGAGGTAATGCTGACAGGAGGTATTTAATGTGGATAAAGTGAAGGTTCCTAGGGCCAGGATTCTCACCTGGCCCTGGTCAGCTAGCTCACTACACATGTGTGGGTAATGTGTTGTATTGTCTCTCTATATAAAGAGCTCCACCAGTGCTCTGGGCGACATGGTGGCACCGCTGCAAGGCTGCAAGAGAGCAGAGCAGAGCCTGGAGTGGTGGCAACGCCAAGGACAGAGGCCCAGAGGACGGCTGTGCGGATAGAGACGCCCAGAGGCAGAGACCAGCCTTCTGCATGCGACTCGCTCTGACTGGACAGGATTTTAGTGATTGACGTGCCACTGTGGAAATAGAGTTGCATATAACCCTTTCACCGTCATTTCTTTGGTCACACTGAATCCATAGTGAACTTGCCTGGGGCTGAAACCCATTGGCAAGACATTAAGAACCACTGCCCCAGGGACTCCGAAGCTCAGAAACACAGTTGCTGGATGCCTTTAAGGGCCACCTTGGGTTGGAATATATGGAAGTGTAGAGGACCTATCCACAAACCACCTTTCCATATTCTTCTTGGCTCCAAGTGGCCTCATTCCAATGAATAAATTATCCTGAAGACAGGGTTTCAGACAGTACCCAGGAAAAGCCCATCTGCGGTTTACGCTGTAAACTACGTGGTTTTGTTCAGGGGACATGATCAGTTACTGCTTCACCTGGCCCACGGTAAGGCAAGCTGTTGGCTGCTGCTGCTATCCCCACTCAGCAGGAGGTTAACGAGCAGGCCCTGCTGAGCTCTCCTCCCCAGGAACAGGCCCGAGCAAGTCAGCAAAACTCCGGTTTGCTTGCAGTTATTAGCCATGCAGGTGTCCCACTCACACATTTAGCTTAGGGATAATGTCCTGTCCCCAGACACGAGGCCTCCAACTTGACAGATGGCAGGAGCTAGCATCTTTCCTTAGGAGGAAGGAGCCTTGATAATCAGGGGAACATAAATTTGGGAAAATCAAAAATGGTAACCTCTTTTCTACACCAGTCCCTGCTCCCCATTAATGGCAAGATGTTTACTCTTCTCTTTGTGCTGCAGAGCAGCCACCCTCTCCCCAAGACAGAAGGAAACATTTTCCTTGCTTATATATAGGCTCCTTATCAAGACTCTTTGAGGGTCATACCAATGATTAGTCATCTTTATGTTTTCTGTGTTTGGCAAGTTGTTTAGTGAATGAATGAGCCTTAATTGGGGCTGATACAGCTGTTTGGGTGGGAAATGCAGTCCCCAGCAAATCCCAGTCAGATGGGTCCTGACTATACAAATTTCTGTGGGGCACACGCACATCTTCATGGTGATTGCAGGTCAGTTAAAATTTCTTTTCAGTTTAAAAAAGCTTCAAGTGGCTGTCATAGCTAATTGCCACAGTCCACCCAAACAAAATTAGTTTCCACCACCTTAGCCAGACAACAAACACTCTTAAAGGAAGGAAGGTGGGTACTACTGACATGTAGGATCATTTCTGTTCCCATTCATTTAACCAAGAAAAATCTTGAGAATTCAAGCTGTATTTTGTCTACCTCAGCAGGTCCTTAGAGACTGGTCAGAAGTGTACCTTGGTGTTCTCAGGGAACAAAGGTTTGCTTAGGAAACGAAGAGGATCAGTAAAATTAGACACTGTTTTCTTAGTTGAGTGCACAGGGCACCATTCAGGGACTGGGAAAGCCATTTACATGTAAACAGTGTTATTGCAGTGATAGCAGGAGCTGGCACCAATTAGGAAGGTGTTTGATATGCTAATTACATTTCTCTATAATCCACATAGTCTGTTTGGAAGATAATTTAGAACTGGGGAGAATTGAATCCCATTGAGGTTAAGTGACTTGCCTGAAGGTCACATGGCTAATTAATTGGAAACGTTCTGTGTTTTGAATGTGCAAAAGGTTTTACATACATACAATATCTCTTTTAATCCTTGAAACAACTCTTGGGGGAGTATTTTATTGCTATTATCACTATAATGTTGGTGGAGAAGGGAAAACACAGAGAAAAATTAAGCCCAAACTTGCCCAGATTTACTCTGCTAGGGAAATCCCGGGAGGTCTGTTGAGATTTCAGCTGAGGTCAGACTGGGCCCAAGGCAGGAAGTTTGCAGGTCATTCTTTGCTTACCAGTGTCAGAGCAAGATTAGGAGTCCCAATTCTTAAATCAGCAAAGAACATATGCTGCCTATTACCCATTATTATTATACATTAAAGTCTGGTTTCTTAAATCAGAAAAAACTTCTATAAATTTTCTATAAATTCAAGTTAACCGACTTCCGGGAAGATGGCGGTGTGAGCAGGGCGGCAGAAATCTCCTACCAACACTATATTTATCTACGAAAACACAGAAAATACATCTATTCCTAAAAGAGAGACGAGAATACACAGGAAAGCGCACAGAGTGCAGCTACACCCGAGAGGACTCGGCACCCCAAGAGGCGGGTAAGATACGGAGCCGCGACCCGGCGGGACCCGAGCCCTCCCCCACACCAGCGCACCGGCGGGAGGAGAGGATTCAGAGCCGGGAGGAAGTGGAAGTGCACCCCGCGAAGTAGGCAGCCCCGGTGATCTGCGCGGGGAGCGCTGACCCACATTGCGCAGTGCAGAGGAGATTGGAGAGACAGAGGGGCAGGATCTGAGCGGGGAACGCGCCAGGGGGCTTGCAGCCGGCTCCCGGGAAGGAAAAAAAAATGTGCGCGTTTCTTCAGCGGTCTTAAAGAGACAGGAGCCCAGCGGAGGAGCCGGATCGCCCCAGCACACTCAGCCCAGCAGGCTGGGAGTCCTGGGGAGTTTCAGACACCTTAGCTGGCGACTGAGGAAGCGTAGCCATACTTAACACTTCCCACTGAGATCAACAGCCTCCTACTCGTTCCCACCCCTGCCAGAGTGATAAAGGGCCCTGCGGAGCGGCACAGTCACAGCTGTGGAATAGTGGGGCAATAGCGCCACCTAGAGCATTCCCACAGAATCTAAGTCCAGTGGGCATTTTTTTTGTTTATTTTGTTTTGTTTTTGTTTTTTCTTTTCTTTCTTTTTTTTCTTTCTTTCTTTCTTTTTTTCTTTTTTTTTCTCTTTTTTTTTCTTCTCTTTTTAAAGTCTTAAAGAGCCCAGCTGACATACGTGGCAACTATCAGTGACCAATTATACAGCCATGAAAAGACAGAGGAATATGGTTCAGACCAAAATCAACCAGACAACCCCAGAGAGGGAGTCTGAAGGGATGGAAATGCACAGCCTCCCTGAAAAAGAATTCAGAATAAAAGTCATAACCATGCTGATGGACCTACAGAGAAATGTGCAAGAGCTGAGGGAGGAAGTGAGGGAACTGAGGAAAGACAATACAGAAATCAGACAAGCGATCGACGGGCTTAACAGCAGAATGGATGAGATGCGAGAGACTGTTAATGGAATAGAAAACAGAGAACAGGAGTACAGAGCAGCTGAGGCAGAGAGAGATAAAAGGATTTCTAGGAATGAAAGAATATTAAGAGAACTGTGTGACCAATCCAAACGGAACAATATTCGCATTATAGGAGTACCAGAGGAAGAAGAGAGAGAAAAAGGGATAGAAAGTGTCTTTGAAGAAATAATTGCTGAAAACTTTCCCTCGCTGGGGAAGGAAGTAGTCTCGCAGTCCACCGAAGCTCATAGATCTCCCAACACAAGGGACCCAAGGAAGACAACACCAAGACACATAATAATTAAGATGGCAAAGATCAAAGATAAAGACAGGGTATTAAAGGCAGCTAGAGAGAGAAAAAAGATCACCTACAAAGGAAAACCCATCAGACTATCATCAGACTTCTCAACAGAAACCTTACAGGCCAGAAGAGAATGGCATGATATATTTAACGTTATGAAACAGAAGGGCCTCGAACCAAGAATATTGTATCCAGCACGATTATCATTTAAATATGATGGAGGGATTAAACAATTTCCAGATAAACGAAAGTTAAGAGAATTTGCCTCTCATAAACCACCACTACAGGATATCTTAAATGGACTGCTCTAGATGGAAGCACACCTAAGGCTAAAAAGATGTCACCAGAGAAAAAAAAATCATAGCAAAGAAAGCAGACCATCCAAATACAACTAAAGGCAAAGAATAAAACACCTATTATAGAAAGAATGGAGGAGGAGGAATAATAAGGGAGAGAAAGAAAGAAACATCAGACTGTGTTTACAATAACTTAACAAGAAAGTTAAGTTAGATTGTTAGATAGTAAAGAAGCAACCCTTGAACCCTTGGTAACCACGAATCTAAAGCCAGCAATGGCAATAAGTACATACCTATCAATAATCACCCTAAATGTAAATGGACTGAATGCACCAATCAAAAGACACAGAGTAACAGAATGGATAAAAAAGCAAGACCCATCTATATGCTGCCTACAAGAAACTCACCTCAAATCCAAAGATATACACAGACTAAAAGTGAAGGGATGGAAAAAGATATTTCATGCAAACAACAAAGAGAAAAAAGCAGGTGTTGCAGTACTTGTATCAGACAAAATAGACTTCAAAACGAAGAAAGTAGCAAAAGATAAAGAAGGACATTACATAATGATAAAGGGGTCAGTCCAACAAGAAGATATAACCATTATAAATATATATGCACCCAACACAGGAGCGCCAGCATATGTGAGACAAATACTAACAGAATTAAAGGAGGAAATAGACAGCAATGCATTCATCTTAGGAGACTTCAACACACCACTCACTCCAGAGGACAGATCAACCAGACAGAAAATAAGTAAAGACACAGAGGCACTGAACAACACACTAGAACAGATGGACCTAACAGACATCTACAGAACTCTACACCCAAAAGCAACAGGATACACATTCTTCTCAAGTGCACATGGAACATTTTCCAGAATAGACCACATACTAGGCCACAAAAAGAACCTCAGTAATTTCAAAAATATTGAAATCCTACCAACCAACTTCTCAGATCACCAAGGTATAAAACTAGAAATAAATTTTAGAAAGAAATCAAAAAGGCTCACAAATACATGGAGACTTAACAACACTCTCCTAATTAATCAATGGGTTAACGACCAAATCAAAACAGAAATCAAAGAATATATGGAGACTAATGACAACAACAACACAAAGCCACAACTTCTGTGGGACGCAGCAAAGGCAGTTCTAAGAGGAAAGTATATTGCAATCCAGGCCTATTTAAAGAAGGAAGAACATTCCCAAATGAATAGTCTAAAGACACAATTACTGAAATTGGAAAAAGAAGAACAAATGAGGCCCAAAGTCACCAGAAGGAGGGACATAATAAAGATTAGAGAAGAAATAAATAAAATTGAGAAGAATAAAACAATAGAAAAAATCAATAAAACCAAGAGCTGGTTCTTTGAAAAAATAAACAAAATAGATAAACCCCTAGCCAGACTCATTAAGAGAAAAAGAGAATCTACACACATAAACACAATCAGAAATGAGAAAGGAAAAATCACGACGGACCCCACAGAAATACAAAGAATCATAAGAGAATATTATGAGAATCTATATGCTAACAAGCTGGAAAACATAGAAGAAATGGACAACTTCTTAGAAAAATACAACCTTCCAAGACTGACCAAGCAAGAAACAGAAAAACTAAACAGACCAATCACCAGTGACGAAATCGAATTGGTAATCAAAAAACTACCCAAGAACAAAACCCCTGGGCCTGATGGATTCACCTCTGAATTCTACCAGACATATAGAGAAGAAATAACACCGATTCTCCTTAAAGTTTTCCAAAAAATAGAAGAGGAGGGAATACTTCCAAACTCATTCTATGAAGCCAGCATCACTCTAATACCAAAACCTGGAAAGACCTCACCAAAAAAGAAAATTACAGACCAATATCCCTGATGAACGTAGATGCAAAAATACTCAACAAAATATTAGCAAACCGAATTCAAAAATACATCAAGAGGATCATACACCATGATCAAGTGGGATTCATCCCAGGGATGCAAGGATGGTACAACATTCGAAAATCCATCAACATCATCCACCACATCAACAAAAAGAAGAACAAAAACCACATGATCATCTCCATAGATGCTGAAAAAGCATTTGACAAAATTCAGCATCCATTCCTGATTAAAACTCTCAACAAAATGGGTATAGACGGCAAGTACCTCAACATCATAAAGGCTATATATGACAAACCCACAGCTAACATCATACTTAACGGCGAGACGCTGAAAGCTTTTCATCTAAGATCGGGAACAAGACAGGGATGCCCACTCTCTCCACTGTTATTCAACATAGTACTGGAGGTCCTAGCCACAGCAATCAGACAAAACAAAGACATACAAGGCATCCAGATTGGTAAAGAAGAAGTCAAATTGTCACTATTTGCAGATGACATGATACTGTACATAAAAAACCCTAAAGATTCCATTCCAAAACTACTAGAACTAATATCTGAATTCAGCAAAGTTGCAGGATACAAAATTAACACACAGAAATCTGTTGCTTTCCTATACACTAATGATGAACTAACAGAAAGAGAAATCAGAAAAACAATTCCATTCACAATTGCATCAAAAAGAATAAAATACCTAGGAATAAACCTAACGAAGGAAGTGAAAGACCTGTACTCTGAAAACTACAAGACACTCCTAAGAGAAATTAAAGAGGACACTAACAAATGGAAATGCATCCCATGCTCTTGGCTAGGAAGAATAAATATTGTCAAAATGGCTATACTACCTAAAGCAATCTACAGATTCAATGCAATCCCTATCAAACTACCAACAGCTTTCTTCAATGAACTGGAACAAATAATTCTAAAATTCATATGGAACCACAAAAGACCCCGAATAGCCAAAGCAATCCTGAGAAGGAGGAATAAAACAGGGGGAATTACACTCCCTGACTTCAAGCTCTACTACAAAGCCACAGTAATCAAGACAATTTGGTATTGGCACAAAAACAGACCCACAGACCAGTGGAACAGAATAGAAAATCCAAACATTAACCCAAACATATACAGTCAATTAATATTTGATAAAAGTGCCTTGGATATACAATGGGGAGATGACAGCCTCTTCAGCAGCTGGTGTTGGAAAAACTGGACAGCTACATGTAAGAGAATGAAACTGGACTACTGTCTAACCCCAAACACAAAGGTAAACTCAAGGTGGATCAAAGACCTGAATGTAAGTCATGAAACCATAAAACTCTTAGAAAAAAACATAGGCAAAAATCTCTTGGACATAAACATGAGCGACTTCTTCATGAACATATCTCCCGGGCAAGGGAAACAAAAGCAAAAATGAACAAGTGGGACTATATCAAGCTGAAAAGCTTCTGTACAGCAAAGGACACCATCAGTAGAACAAAAAGACATCCTACAGTATGGGAGAATATATTCATAAAAAACGTATCTGATAAAGGGTTGACATCCAAAATATATAAAGAACTCATGCACCTTAACAAACAGAAAGCAAATAATCCAATTAAGAAATGGGCAGAGGACATGAATAGACACTTCTCCAAAGAAGAAATTCAGATGGCCAACAGGCACATGAAAAGATGCTCCACATCGCTAATCATCAGAGAAATGCAGATTAAAACCACAATGAGATATCACCTCACACCAGTGAGGATGGCCAACATCCAAAACACAAACACCACCAAATGTTGGCGAGGATGTGGAGAAAAGGGAACCCTCCTACACTGCTGGTGGGACTGCAAATTAGTTCAACCATTGTGGAAAGCAGTATGGAGGTTCCTCAAAAAACTCAAAATAGAAATACCATTTGACCCAGGAATTCCACTCCTAGGAATTTACCCTAAGAATGCAGCAGCCCAATTTGAAAAGGACAGATGCACCCCTATGTTTATTGCAGCACTATTTCCAATAGCCAAGAAATGGAAGCAACCTAAGTGTCCATCAGTAGATAAATGGATAAAGAAGATGTGGTACATATACACAATGGAATATTATTCAGCCATAAGAAGAAAACAAATCCTACCATTTGCAACAACATGGATGGAGCTAGAGGGTATTATGCTCAGTGAAATAAGCCAAGCCGAAAAAGACAAGTATCAAATGATTTCACTCATATGTGGAGTATAAGAACAAAGAAAAAATACTGAAGGAACAAAACAGCAGCAGACTCACAGAACCCAAGAACGGACTAATAGTTACCAAAGGGAAAGGGACTGGGGAAAATGGGCGGGAAGGGAGGGATAAGAGGGAAAAAGGGGCATTACGATTAGCAGATGTAATGTTGGGGGGGCACGGGGAGGGCAGTACAACTCAGAGAAGACAAGTAGTGATTCTATAGCATCTCACTACGCTGATGGACAGTGACTGTAATGGGGTTGGTGGGGGGGACCTGATGAAGGGGTAGTTTAATAATCGTAATATTGCACATGTAATTGTAAATTAATGATAGTAAAATAAATTATAGTAAAAAAAATTCAAGTTAACCTTTTAGTTAGTTTCTAACCAAATTTATTATTTTCAAGGTATTTGTATTTCATTCCAGTGGCAAGCTGTCTAAATAACAACAAAGGTTTTATTAACAGTGTGTATCAGGAGCAAAAAATGAATAAATGTGTTTTTTTCCATTTTCCCCCTCATTTAAGGTTTTCATTGTATCTAGCAGTGATTGATATGTTATATTCTCTGTCCTTACTTTTAAAAATTAAAAAAGTAAACAATCACATTTACATATTTGGAGAGGAGTAATTATAGTTTTGCCCAGCAAGAAGAAGGAATGAACAAACGAATAAATAAATAAATGAATTTCTCCTTTATTTAGGAGATTTCTCAGCGACTGGAGGGCATCTCTTAGATTTATCCTGAAATTTATACACAGGGTGGTCCTGGTTGTTCATGCAGGATAAATATGGAAATGTTGCAATTCATAGTCCACAAGCTCTGGGTAAGCATTCCCCTCCCCATGCTGTGCCCTAAAACTGGCCAAGCATGCAATGGTAGCAAACGAGGAGTCAGTCATCACCCAGAGGTCTTAAGAGAGCATGGATGGTGAGCAGGGTAGAACAGGGCACTGTGAAGGAGATGCATGATAGCTGCAGTTGGTGTATAGAAAACACTCAATGGAAATATACTCTCTGGATTGATTGGCTTGGAAGTCTTTGAGGAGGCAAACAGAGGAGAAAGATGAACCTTCTGGAGCCAGGAACCAACATAAAGGATCAGGAAATTGGCACAGAGAAGGCACTTCTCTTCTAAGCATCTGCTTGCTCCTCTGTCCTCTTAGAGTGCCTTCCTAATAGAATTTCAGGGGCATACTCCCAGCCATCCTTTTTCTTCCTCTGTAGATCAACCCTTGGACACAACATAGCCCCAAATGTCCTCCAAAACAGATAAACGGAGGACTGAGATTGTGGTAACTCTCCCAGATCATTAATGTGGGAAAACTGGCAAGGGAAACAAGGAACTGAAAATGTCTAAATCTGTGACCCAAAAAGTTAAGTCAGTTTCACACACATAAATGCAAAATCATCAGTAACAGCATGCATCCTGATGACATGATTTTTGCCTCTATGATGCTATTGCTATTATCAAGGGCTTTTCCTAAAACAACTTGTTCAATCAGCCTTTGATCCAGTCACATTGTCTGATCTCGAATGTCTGAGATGGAGATACTTTGAGCTTTGGAGGCATGGATCAAAGTCATGCTACTTATTCATACTGTAGCAGCACCTAAGTGCAAGCCAACAGCGTTCTTGGTGGGCTGGTGTTTGTCCACTGTTCATTTCATCATGGAGCCCAAAGGGAAACTGGTCTCAACGTAGTAGTGTCGCTGAATGGACACTGAAAAATCACGAGAAGTTTCCCTTGTGCCTTAATAGTCTGTTTCCCCAAGTCTTAAATAATCTAACTGCTTCCTCTTTTGATTCTTTCAAATAACATTCTCAGGGATCCACATTTAAACTTCTGAAGGGATCTAAAGACAGCCAGTTATTTCAGGAGCTCAAGGTCAACCTTTCCTTGACTCACCATATAGGGATCATGTTGCTTCCCTCTCAGTGGCCCTATTCAAATTTATAATTAAAAAACTGCTTCCCCACCTTTTTGAGTTCCACCCTATATAGCATTCATTGGAGCAGAACTCATCTTTCCTGTATGAGTTTGATGTACTCCCAAAGGTCTCTGATTCCTGATACATATAAAACCCTCCTTCCACCGTCATCTCACTTATGAATGGAAATTCCAGAAATGCTCCTGGATTTTGAACCCAGAGAACAGACATCTAGCATTAAATTTCTTAGGAAGAAGCAAAACAGTCATGCCTATCATCTGCCTGATGACCATTAGTTCTTTGCTTCCAGCTGCCTCCCAGCAGCTCTCTCCTTTGTGCATCTTGTGAAGTTCGCTCGACTTCACCTCCAGGAAAGGTCCACAGCAGCTCTGATGGTTGCCTGACACCGCTGGAGGACGGTATGGACAGGGCTGCTTCATTCGCTGGGAGGTAGCGCAGAGCGTGGTGCGGGGTGTGCACTGACACAGCCCTTCTCGGTGCAAAGCCAGGCCTGTCACTCAACAGTGCTGTGGGGCTGCTGACTTACTTTTTTTCCTTGTGTCTTAGTTTCTTTATCTGTAAAGCTGTGACAACAAGTATATCTAGGACCCATTATTCCATTTGATAAGGCTCACTTGCTACCTTGCCATACATCCTTGCCAGACTTATTTATTTCCCTCTGCATGTTTTCCTTCTTGTTTTTGTAATTTTGCAAATCAGAGTACATACTTATTATTTTCCAGTGAGAAGTGGACTACCGAGCACATTCTTTGCTTATAAGCAGATTTACACAGAAAGCTAAATTACCATCAGAAAGTTGGTTGGACTGAGAAAGCGCATGGACTCAGAGATGCTAATATTATGAAGCAATGATATGTTGCCTCATTCATTCACCTCCACTAGCAATAGCTAGTTTTTATTCAGGTCTCTCTAGGTGCCAAGGAATATGATTCTAAATATCCATATGTGTTAAAATTTAATTCTCACAATAACTATGATTTAAGTACCATATTATCCCCATTTTACAAGCAAGAAAACTAAGGCAGGGACAGAGGAACTAACAGGGAGGGTAAGTAACTTATCTAAGTTAGCAATACTGGCATCTGGCTCAGAGGCCAATCTCAGCTACTGCGTTGTGCTTTTGATGCCCGGGTTCTTGTTCACAAAGCCAAAGAATGAGCTTCACAAACACTCAAGGTAGGAGAGCAAGGTACAGGCTTTTATTTAGAGATAAAGTGAAAGGACAGAGCTCCGGGCTCACGCCAGGAGGGGACAAGAGAGTCCAGGGTAGTGCGTTGTCTAGGGGGTTTTATAGGTAGCTGACGATTTTCGAGAACATGAAAAAAAGCTTAGGGGCTGTGGACTTATTAAGTGGTCCCTGAATATTTAGAATTAACACAAGCAAGTTCCTGCTTTGATGATTTCTCGCTGAGATACCAGCATCTGGGTCTGGGGGCACATGAAACAAGGCCACCTGCTCAGCCCCCAAGGTGGGCTGAGGTATTGTTTGCTAAAGAGTAAGTTAAGTGCAGTCTTATCTTTAAGATGGAATCCTTTTTGCCTTTTACTGTGTTATGGCTGGGTCTGCATGCTAAATTAGTTTGCCCAGTTTGCAAAATCACTTCATCAGATCTGAAGGAGGAAAGACAGCACATAGGGCCTTTTAGCATGTTAAAGTGAATCTTACACATGATTATAAATGATTAGCATAAAATAAACATGTGCTAGTCTTCTTTATCTGGGGTATATTAACTGATCTCACTGAAGAATGACCCTAGAGCTGAATGTTTAACACAGAGTTTCTGTAGGGGGTTTCCTTGCATGTAGTTACATTGCTCTGATTGCATATACCCTGCCTTGCTTTTTCCGGAGGCCCCTCACCCTTCTCTGACTACACCCACAGTCCCAGTCTCACTATCTGTATAGAGAGAAGTCAGCTGCAAGGACTCTGGGCTGCTGTTGACTGCACCTTTTATTTATGTACCTTTCTGCTGCTGGCTGGCTTTCCAGGCATACAACCCATGCAGATGCACAGAATCCATGCTTAGGAGGGTCCATCCTTAGGTTAATGCTCTGCTGTTGCGTTAAACTTGAAATTCTTACCACATTTATCTTTGAACCTGTGTTTTTTAAGGGACAATGAACTAGATGGCTGAGCAGAGTAGATACAAGTAATATCCATGTTTGCTGTTCCTTGCCTCATTTGCATTCATGAGCACACCCACACTCATGCACACCCGCAGCACAGCATTCTGGTGGCCCCATATTGCTTCTTACTTAGTACCTGTTACTTTCCTGGGTTAGCACTTCTGCTGAAAATGATGATATACAGGGAAAAGGACAGGGCAACCTATAGTTCCTTCTGTACGTCCTCCCTTAGTCCTCATATGCCAAAGGAAGAGAGGGTGGGGAAAATGGACAAATATCAAGAAGCAAAATAAAAACAGTTAAGTCAGTTTTGAGCAGCATGAACAGCAGCACGTTCTGGGAAGAAAAAAATATATATACAGGTATAAATTTCAAAATACAAATGGTGTAATTTCTGTGATTCAACATATGAGACAAGTTATGCTCATGTTTTTGCATTCGAAAGTGGCATTGCACACTACAAAGACTTACAATAACTTTCAGGCTAATAATTAAAGTCTTAATTTTTCTTTACTTAGAACAATATTAAATTGGAAATAAAAACACCATTACAAATTGTGCAAGACCATGGAAGAAAGGAAAATCTTCATATTTTAGAAAATTTAATGACACTTTTTCACTGCTTTTTGAACAAGGGACCCTGCATTTTCAGTTTGCACTGAGCCCCGCAAATTATGTAGCTGGCTCTGGATGCTGCTATTGGCAACTTTCTAGTAATATTTTAATTTTTTTAATGTCTGTCTCCTCATAAACTTCTCAAGGGCAGAGCTCAGGTCTTTCATCTTTTAAATTCAGCGCCTATCACAATGTCTTTTGAAAGAGAAATTGAATATGAATGAATGAAAGGTAACACATATTTAAAGGAGTCACAGGGTACCTCTGAGTTGTTTTCCAATCAGCAGGCCTCAGAGACCAGTTGGCAAAGCCAAGTCTATCAGACAGCCTCAGGGCTCTATGCAATTGACAATTAATTACATTCACAAACTAATTCACAAATTTGTTTTGTATTTACATTTTCCACTTCAGTCATCCTTTGTCAGTTATGACTGGCTTGGTTGTGTTAACTTGGCTGATTTTTTTGTTTTTGTTTGTTATTTCATATTGCTGCTTTCCCCAAGAGGAAAACCGGGATTGGTGGATTCCCACTTGAAATGCAAGTGCTCTGAGCATCTTAAAGTTTCGTGGGGCCAAGTGGTAGGGAAAATACAGACTGAGGTTAGTTGAGAAAGTTACCTCTTAATTGCATCTTTCAACCTACTCTGTGTGCATTTTGGGAGATACAAGACACAAAATTCATATAAATATTACACACTGTGATTCTTTGCACTTTTCACACCTCACAAAATTCGCAGGTACATGTGCCTGCTCTCGGCAACTCCTGAATCCACAGGTTCTCCTAAGGATGTGACTCTGCTTTGTAGTTCACTCTGAAGAGCTCTGGATGTCTAGGAAGTATTAACTGTTGAGGCTTTTAATTTTGATTTCTCCACACTTCATTAATTGAGATTAAAATGAGTCTCTATTTGAAAAAGCAGAAAGGTAACTATACTTCTGGGCTCTCTTCTCCCCCTGGAAGTATGTATATGTAGAAGTCATAAAGAGGAAAGCTTTGGTCTCCATAATTTTCAGGGAATAAAGCAAAAACGAAATTCATAATGTTCTTCCTGATATAATTGAGACAGGGACCATGGGCTTAGACAGAATAGGGTGAGGGCCTCTGGAAAAAGCAAGGCAGGATATTTGCAGTCAGAGCAATGTAACTACATGAAAGGAAACCCCCTACCAAAACTCTGTGTTAAACATTAAGCTCTAGGGTCATTCTTCAGTAAGATCAGTTAATGTTCCACAGACAAAGAAGAGATTTTTTATTATGCTAATCATTTGTAATAATGTGTAAGATTCACTTTAACATGCTAAAAGGCCCAGGCCTATGTGCTGTCTTTCCTCTTTCAGATCTGATGGGGTGGTTTTGCAAATTGGGCAACTAATTTAGCACGCAGACCCAGCTGTAAACAACATAATAAAGAAAGGCAATAAGATTGCACTTAACTTACTCTTTAGCAAACAATGCCTCAGCCCACCTGGGGTCAGGCTGAGCAGGTGGCCTTGTTTTATATGCTCCTAGACCAGGACGCAGGTGTCCCAAAAAAAAGTTGGGCAAGAAATTCCTTGTGTTAAGTTAATTCTAGATATTCAGACACCACTTAGCAGGTCCACACCCCTAAGCTTTTTTCATGTTCTCGAAAAATCCTCATCTGCCTATAAAACCCCTAGACAACGCACCACACCGGACTCTCTTGTCCCCTCCTGGCATGAGCCAGGAGCTCCTTCCTCTCACTTTATTTCTAAATAAAAACCTGTACCTTGCTCTCCTACCTTGGGTGTTTGCTAAGCTCATTCTTCGGCTTCATGAACAAGAACTCAGGCATCAGAATGTTGTCTGAGATTCTAGAATCTTGCAGAGTGAATAGATGGAGGGAAGTCATCCCTGAAAAGGGATTCAACAGTTGACAATTCTAAGTTGTTCTAAGTTCTCAGAAACAACTCCCTAGAACTTCGTCATACAATTTTAGAGACTTTTAAGACCAAGAGCAAGGAAAGAAAGAGAAAGGCATATTTTATGATTACATAAAATCATAACATGTGGGGAACATTCTTAGCATGTGAAATATTCAAGATTCCAGAAAATGACAAAGGTATTACTCATGGTTGAGAATATAGACCAGAAGGAGAACCACAGTAGCAATGGCAACTTTTGCAGGCTTTCCCACGTGGCAACTTCCTAGCTGTCTTCCTTCTTGACGCCTGCTTGCTCCACTAGTGAGTTACATTACTTGTGTAACAGACAGAGATACATTAACTACCTACTGTGTGCAGATTTCGGCACTGCCCTGTGGTCCTGTACTTGAGAGGGTTACAATCTACTGAAGAGAGCAAGAATATAACTCGAGAGTTGAAAGGGAATGCCTTGCCCAGGTAAGAATCTTTATACCATCCTTGAAAGATGACCTCAGCCTGGGCAACACTCTTCCAGAGAACTTGTATTGTACTTTTGGAGACAGCGCATTCCATTCTATTTCACTTACCTTTTTAGGGATGAAAACAATCGTGTCTTTCAAATGCTGTGTTTCCTTCCTTTAAAATATTGAATGAGCAATGAATTTTTTAATTTTATTTATTTTTCTGTGCTTCTATGACTATTTCATTTGGCATTACTTGATAAATTACATTACTAGCTGCCTGATTATATATTGAGAAGCATCCTACAGAGAAAATAGAAATTAATTCAGCTTCATGGCAGAGAGGACTTGGGAATTCATGAAATCACTGAATGCCATACCTTAGATTATGAAATGGCATTATGTTGGTGCAAAGATAAGATCCTTGCTTCACTGTAGAGCAAAAGCAATTCGTCGAGCTAAAAGACTTTCTATTCAGCATCATCTCCAAAGTTGGCTTTGATCTGGGCAACTATTAAGCAGATTTAGCTGCTCAGAGACGTATAACCATCAAATATATCAATGTTTTTCAATATTTATACAGCCTTTTTCAAGGAGAAACAAGACCCATTAAAGCATAACAACTATGTTTCACATATTCAAATATTTGTAAAACAGAGATGGATGCTCTAGAAACAGTTTCATCTTGCTTCCTTGCCTTATGCCTTCTTGACAGTCCTAATTTTTGATTCACCAGCACACACACCTGTGGTGGAGAGAGATGGGCTTGCTGACCATGGCAGTGAGGGAGAACGGACACAAGGGGAGCCCTCAGTAAGCGGGTATGAAGGGACATGGGTATGGATTGGTGATAGATGATTTGCGAGAGTGTTTAATGAAGGGGGGCTTAGCCGTGGATGGGATGCCATCAGGAAGTGGGGGTAATTCTGTGGTTGGCTACCTTAATAAATCTTATCTGGAAGGAAGGACACCCGGAGCAAGGCTACAGATGTATTTGGTAAGCAGCACTCACTCAAGTCAGCTGGGAGAGAGGGGTGTTTGGTCACTTCTCTGGTTTAGAGAATGTTTGCGTTCAGACATAACTATGAGTGGTCTTGTACTCGTCTTGCTCCATCACCGTTCTGGATTGACCCAGTCTGATATTGAAGTCCTGTGACATTGTTTCGGCTTAACAGGAGAATGCCAGGGCTGGACTTTGAGAGCCAGGCCAGCTCCCGGGAACACTGAGGCCTAGTGAAATGGAGGCCGGCTCTGGGTGTTTTCATATTTTCTATGTGAGCCCCATAAAGGCAGAAGCCATGTTTTTATTTAATCCCTGCTATTCCCTATATCTATACAGCCTAGCATTTTAGGAGGTGTTCAATAAATAATGTTCGAATGGCTGAGTGTATTAATGAATGAGTGGATGAGGAGGCTGTGGGGATTCTTTAACTGTCTTCTATCCCAATTACTTTAAAAAGAGTCAGACACAATGAAAAGAGTTCATGTCTTCCTAGTGTAGGTAGATATAAAGAGGAGTCAGTCTGATCCACTTTGGAGACATTCTTACCTTGAGGAATGTACTTCAGTCACAGGCCAACCATATAGCCTAAGCTGCCTGGCCAGGTCTGGTTCATACCTGTTGTTTTGTGTAATTATGAACAGTACCCACTTTCACTCTCACATATTCTATGGTGTGGATGATAACTCACATGATCACTCTCATCACAGAAGGGAGGACTGCTTCAGAGTAACACCCAGTGGGTACCAGTCATGGGGTTTCGTAATAGGAGCTGACAAATGACAGGACTGCAGATGCTTTCCGAGGCCTCTTTCTGCTCTCAAGTTCTTAGATCCTGTTGGCAATATTTAGAGACAAATATGACATGGACTTATTTAAGTAATAATACTGAGAACCACCTGAAAATATGGTTAGCTCTCAATAGCCTGCCCTAGTGCAGTAATCAGGAATATGTATAACTAGCATTTGTCATATTTATTCCATCATACTAACCTTCTTATGTATAATAGTCTTTTATTAAAATTAGTTTATATTCTTTGAGCAGTTTTGTCTGAGAAAGAACAGAGGGGACCTACAATTTACTATGGATAATCCCATGTTGATAATTGAACTAGCATTTACAAGTTCACCTTAGCCCTCTGATTTAGTAAACTGGGACATCCATTAAGGCTTATGTAAGTTCAACTCATTTTATCCATGAGGTTGTTACAGGAGAACTTGGGAGGCCCTAGCCCTTGGGCTTCCATTGCACTGAACGATTCTCGGCTATGTGCAGGACAGAAATTAAATGTGCCCAGGTACAGCATGAGACAGATTTATTCAGAGGTTGAAGGTACAGACTGTAAACCACAGGCAGAGCGGCACCCTGCCCCTCCGCCCCTGGCAGTGCGTCAGCTCTTTATTGGAAGTACAAGGGCTACGTAAAGTGGGGGGCAGAATGGTCATGATTTCTCTGGGAAGATTCTCATAGAGGGGGCTTTAGGTCTCTTCTGGGGCTTGTCATGACAACAAACTGTCATGGGACTGATGGGTGTGATTTTTACTACGTAAATGAGATTTAATGAAGTTTGAGGTCTATTCCCGGCCAAACTGGACGCCATATTGGTTTGATCTCGTTGCAGGTAGTTCATATGGAAACTTGCTTATCAGTCTCAGGCCATTGCTCCCATGTTCCGCTAGTCAAGCTAGCTCAGACTTTTTGTCTGCTTCACTCTGCCATTCCCTTTCCTACCTCAAAGTCTCGAAGGCCCAAGAAGACTGAGATATTTTCTCCAAGGTAACTGAACAAATCATGGTGAACAGCCAAAGAACCCATGGCGCTATATCTCCTTATTGCTAAATTTGCTTGACAGTAATTTTACAGGGAATAATAATTAAAATATATATTTATGTGTGGTCTTATACAGTATCCTATCTCCTAAATTAATCAGTAAACGTATTTCAGAAACACTATGTGCTATGGAACCTTCCCTAAATCCATTGTTCTATTTTTGCTCTCATGTAAACCTACTCTTATTTTCTATGTAAAGATGGGCATTAAATTTTGGTAGAAAGGCCAGTGAGCAGGATGAAGTGGTTACTAGCAACTTCTACACATCTTCATTTCTGTTTTCAATAGTAGTAGCTCTGTAGGTAAAGAAATAAATCATGGTGAACTACAATAAAAGCAAACACACATCCTAGACTTCCGGGAAGATGGCGGTGTGAGCAGGGTGGCAGAAATCTCCTCCCAACACTATATTTATCTACGAAAACACAGCAAATACATCTATTCCTAAAAGAGAGATGAGAATAAACAGGAAAGCGCACAGCGTGCAGCTACACCCGAGAGGACTCGGCACCCCAAGAGGCGGGTAAGATACGGAGCCACGACCCGGCGGGACCTAAGCACTCCCCCACCCCAGTGCACCGGCGGGAGGAGAGGATCCAGAGCCGGGAGGGAGTGGAAGTACACCCCGCGAAGTAGCCAGCCCTGGTGATCCGCGCGGGGAGCGCTGACCCACATTGTGCAGTGCAGCGGAGATTGGAGAGACAGAGGGGCAGGATCTGAGCGGGGAACGCGCCAGGGTGCTTGCAGCCGGCTCCCGGGAAGGAAAAAAAAAGCGCGCAATTTCTTCAGCAGTCGTAAAGAGACAGGACCCAGCGGAGGAGCCGGATCGCCCCAGCACACTCAGCCGAGCAGGCTGGGAGTCCTGGGGAGTTTCAGACACCTTAGCTGGCGACTGAGGAAGCGTAGCCATACTTACACTTCTCACTGAGATCAACAGCGTCCTATTCGTTCCCACTCCTGCCAGATAAAGGGCCTTGCGGAGCGGCGCAGTCACAGCTGTGGAATAGTGGGACAATAGCGCCACTTACAGCATTCCCACAGAATCTACATCCGGTGGGCATTTTTTTTGTTTTTTTTGTTCTGTTTTGTTTTTGTTTTTTCTTTTTCTTTCTTTCTTTCTTTCTTCTTTTTTTTTCTCTTTTTTTTCTTCTCTTTTTAAAGTCTTAAAGAGCCCAGCTGACATACGTGGCAACTATCAGTGACCAATTATAAAGCCATGAAAAGACAGAGGAATATGGTTCAGACCAAAATCAACCAGACAACCCCAGAGAGGGAGTCTGAAGGGATGGAAATGCACAGTCTTCCTGAAAAAGAATTCAGAATAAAAGTCATAACCATGCTGATGGACCTACAGAGAAATGTGCAAGAGCTGAGGGAGGAAGTGAGGGAACTGAGGAAAGACAATACAGAAATCAGACAAGCGATCGACGGGCTTAACAGCAGAATGGATGAGATGCAAGAGACTGTTAATGGAATAGAAAACAGAGAACAGGAGTACAGAGCAGCTGAGGCAGAGAGAGATAAAAGGATTTCTAGGAATGAAAGAATATTAAGAGAACTGTGTGACCAATCCAAACGGAACAATATTCGCATTATAGGAGTACCAGAGGAAGAAGAGAGAGAAAAAGGGATAGAAAGTGTCTTTGAAGAAATAATTGCTGAAAACTTTCCCTCGCTGGGGAAGGAAGTAGTCTTGCAGTCCACCGAAGCTCATAGATCTCCCAACACAAGGGACCCAAGGAAGACAACACCAAGACACATAATAATTAAGATGGCAAAGATCAAAGATAAAGACAAGGTACTAAAGGCAGCTAGAGAGAGAAAAAAGATCACCTACAAAGGAAAACCCATCAGACTATCATCAGACTTGTCAACAGAAACCTTACAGGCCAGAAGAGAATGGCATGATATATTTAACGTTATGAAACAGAAGGGCCTCGAACCAAGAATATTGTATCCAGCACGATTATCATTTAAATATGATGGAGGGATTAAATAATTTCCAGACAAACGAAAGTTGAGAGAGTTTGCCTCTCATAAACCACCACTACAGGATATCTTAAATGGACTGCTCTAGATGGAAGCACCCCTAAGGCTAAAAAGATGTCACCAGAGAAAATAAAATCATAGCAAAGAAAGCAGACCATCCAAATACTAACTAAAGGCAAAGAATAAAACACCTATTATAGAAAGAATGGAGGAGAAGGAATAAGAAGGGAGAGAAAGAAAGAAACATCAGACTGTGTTTACAATAACTTAACAAGAAAGTTAAGTTAGATTGTTAGATAGTAAAGAAGCAACCCTTGAACCCTTGGTAACCACGAATCTAAAGCCAGCAAGGGCAATAAGTACATACCTATCAATAATCACCCTAAATGTAAATGGACTGAATGCACCAATCAAAAGACACAGAGTAACAGAATGGATAAAAAAGCAAGACCCATCTATATGCTGCCTACAAGAAACTCACCCCAAATCCAAAGATATACACAGACTAAAAGTGAAGGGATGGAAAAAGATATTTCATGCAAACATCAAAGAGAAAAAAGCAGGTGTTGCAGTACTTGTATCAGACAGAATAGACTTCAAAACGAAGAAAGTAGCAAAAGATAAAGAAGGACATTACATAATGATAAAGGGGTCAGTCCAAGCGGAAGATATAACCATTATAAATATATATGCACCCAACACAGCAGCACCAGCATACATGAGACAAACACTAACAGAATTAAAGGAGGAAAT
>JAVSCE010005877.1:0-20691 GCA_032199065.1 Smutsia gigantea | reverse complement strand
GTTTGAATCCTGGCTTGGTCACTTTCTAGCTCTGTGATCTCAAGTATGTCAATTAACCGCTCTGTGCCTAAATTTCCTTATCTAGAAAATGAGGATGATAGCAGTATGTACTTCAGAGTACTGTTTGGAGAATTAATTTTGATAACACATGCAAAATCCTTACTACAGTGCTTGGCTCATAGTAAGCAATGAATAAATGTTAGCAATTATAAAATTACACTTTGGCAATGATTGCTGTAAATCTGCTTGCCAGGAATACAAACCATTTTATATCTTCTCTGTCTCTTTGTCTAGGAAACCTGTAGAACACCTGTTAAGTGACTGTTGGGGACTGTACTGTGTTCCCCTCTCCTCCCATTCATATGTCGAAGCCGTACTCCACAGTGAGACTGGTTTTGGAGACAGGACC
Organism: Smutsia gigantea; assembly: GCA_032199065.1. Taxonomy (NCBI): domain Eukaryota; kingdom Metazoa; phylum Chordata; class Mammalia; order Pholidota; family Manidae; genus Smutsia; species Smutsia gigantea. Next base: position 20,282 of record JAVSCE010005877.1, on the reverse strand, counting down.
TTAGGGAAGTAATTAAGTGTAAGTAAGTCACAAGGGTGGGCCCCTAATAGGACTGGTGTCCTCCTCATAAGAGGAGGAAGACACACCAGAGATCTCTCTCTACAAGCCCACAGAGGAAAGGCCAAGGGTCTTGCCTGATGGTTTCAGCCCTGGGCAAGTTCACTCCTGATTCGGTGAGACCGAAAAACGACAATGGAACGTTCTTGGGGTGAGAGGGTTTTTTAAAACTAGCTTTATTCCCACGGTGGCAGCTCCTGTGCTAGAATCTCATCCGTCTCAGGGCAAGTCTGCATGTTGTGAGCCCATCTCTGCCTCTGGGCCTCTCTGACCCACAGCCGTCTCAGTCTCTGTCCTCAGCGCTGCCACCACTCCAGCCTCTGCTCTCCTGCAGCCTTGCAGCCCAGAGCACTGGGCGGAGCTCTTTATACAGAGTCAGTAATACCGTATTGCCCACACGTGTGCAGTGGGCAAGCCAACCAGGTCAGGCGAGAATCCTGGCCACGGGCACCTTCCCTTTCTCTGCCCCAAGTGAGGACTCAGAGGGAAATGGCTGTCCACAAGCCTGGAAGAGAGGCCACACCAGAAACCAACCTGACGCCACCTAGAACTTGGACTTCCAGCCTCTAGAACCCTATGAAAAGAGCTTTCTGTTGTTTAAACCCCTCAGTCTGTGGTATTTTGTTGTGGCAGCCCTGGCAGACTAAGACGATGATATTCTGAAATTCCCTGATTTCCATATGCAGTGAGAGACAGAAGTGTTGTGCTGACATAGTGTCTGATGTCACCCTTGAATACCACTGTGGGGACGCTGGGGTTCCTAGGCCAGGATCCTCACGGAACTTAAACCACCTGATGATGTAACTGGCCTGTTGCTAGGCTACCACTTCCACACCTTTAGGCAGTGAGCTATTATTGCGCTATACAGAGAGCTCAGCCCAGTGCTCGACCTACCCTGGGAGAACAAGCTGGGTGATAAACTCTTTCATCCTGAAGAATGTTTTACTGTCATTTTCTTTGGTCACATTGAATCCATAGCGAACTTGCCAGGGGCTGAAACCATTGGCAAGACAAGCACTCACTCACTGTGTGCAAGGCTGGTATCTATGGGGGCGGGGAGGGGGTGTCGCAGTGGGGAGGCAGGAATACCATCAGGACTGATTCCCTCTGACGAAACCAATTTTCTACAACATTCGTTGAGGCTCTAGGCTGACTACTAGATGTGCAGGGAGTGGTTATTATCTGGGAGGAGCTCTCCCTTTTCTTTCATTCTGCTTTTAGGCCCATTATGAGGATTTTGTGAGAATAAGCATTTGGTCCATTGAGTCTCTGACCGGAATCTGAACTACTGTAATCCCATGTGGGCTCTAGCCCTCCACTTCCTCATGAGCTGGCAATGAGGGCTGGAGTCCTGATCTTTGCACTGCTGGAGATGCCCAAAGCTCTAGCTTGATGTCCTCTGATTCTCTGATGCTGCCCTTCTCATGGCCTCCTCCTCTGCGTCCCTGTCCTGCACTGGTGGGATGTGTACCCCAGAGCTGCCCTTCAAAAGTTGTGCTCACAACAAGCATTCGTGAATTTACTTTTACTAACTGAAGACTATGGGTCACAGGAAGACTTGGGGAGCAGGAAGGCCCAGCATTAGAATTTTCTTTCCAGCTTCTCTATCATCTTTTCTCCTTACCTCTTTTTTCCAGAATTCCCTAAGAACTCTCCCTTTCAGTACAAACAGGAATTCAGCTGGGTTGCAAGGCTCAATTTTGCAGAAACCCTAATTAACAAGATACTTGCAGAACAAAGAGCCTTCCATTTTAAGGCAGTTTTGCTTATATATTTATTATTAACAGATGTTACATATAATATGTATGATTGTGGATAAAATGAGAGTTCCTGTGGCCAGGATTCTCCCCTGGCCCTGGTTGATTAGCTCACTGCACACCTGTGGGCAATACATGGCTGTTGACTCTCTATAAAGACCTCCACCCAGTGCTCTGGGCACGACAGGGTCGTATGGCTGCAAGAGAGCAGAGCAGAGGCTGGAGTGGTGGCAGTGCCGAGGGCAGAGGCCCAGAGGACGGCTGTGTGGGACGGCTGTGCAGGCAGAGGGGCCCAGAGACAGAGACCGGCTTGCTGCATGCAGACTCGCTCTGAGTGAACGGGATTTTAGTGACTGACCTGCCACCTGGAAATAAAGTTGGGTATAACCCTTTCACCCCAAGAACAGTTTTGCTGTCAATTTCTTTGGTCACATTGAATCCATAGCGAACTTGCCCAGGGCTGAAACCCACTGGCAAGACAGTAATCGGTGAGTGATATTATGTACACTATATGCATGATAGTATATGGTGGCATGATAAATGTAGATAAGCCATCATAAATACATTTATGAATAACAAACATCCTCTTTTCTTCTTACTACATTAGGGACATTTAAGGCAATTTAGAAATAAAAGGAACATTTTGTTTAGATGTAAAGATAAAACTGTTGGGCTTGGGTTTCAGATTTCCTCACTGACCTGTGAAAAGGTATCTGGGATTTACTTCAGATTTTGTTTCTCAGGTGTAGGGTGTTCAGAATCCAAAAGTAGGAATTACGTAAATCACCTACCTTTAGGAAAATCAGGGCAAAATGGCTTTTGAAATCTTTTATAAGGCTTTCCTAAGATCACCAAGAAATTAAATGAGAGAGAGAGGGATGCTAAACTTTATTAGCCCACAGTTAATTTCGTAGTTGGCCTCTGGAAGGTACGGTTAGATGTGATTTCTATGTATTTTGACTGTCAGTGGACGACATAGGAGCTGTAGAACGTATACCGAATAAACATAGACGTCAACGCGGAGGGCTGTCGGGCAGGATGCCGCGCCTTTGGGACGTGCTGCGGGGCGGGAAGCTCTGGAGCAGCCCATCAGCCGGGCGCTCAGCAGGGCTGGCCCGGGCACCCCCTCCCTCCCCCAAACCGCGTGCCGCGCCTCCCGTTGCGCCCCGCCCTCTCCCGCTGCCGCTCACGCCCCGCGCGGGGGCAGGGCAGGAGGCGGCGGCCCGCCCGCCCTCGCCACCCTTTTAAAGCGAGGGCCGGGCACGGGGAGCCTGGCGGCTGCAAGAGCGCCGCGCCCAGCCGCCGGGGGCCGCGCGAGCTGCCGAGCGCGCAGGGCTTCCTTTCCCGGCCCGGCGGGACGTGCTCCCCCCGGCCATGCGTCCCCGCTAGTGCCCCCGGGCCCCGCGCCGCCGGCATGCTGCGCCCGCTGCTGCTCGCCGCGCTCTGCCTGGCCGGCCGGCTCGCGCCCACCCGCGCCTGCCAGCTGCCCTCTGAGTGGCGCCCCCTGAGCGAGGGCTGCCGCGCCGAGCTGGCCGAGACCATCGTCTACGCCAGGGTGCTGGCGCTGCACCAGGAGGTGCGCGGCCTCTACAACTACCTGCCGTGGCAGTACGAGGCCAGCGAGGCGGGGCTCCTCTTCTCCGCCGAGGTCGAGATGCTGTGCGACCAGGCATGGGGCAGCATGCTCGAGGTGCCCGCGGGCTCCAGGCTCAACCTCACGGGCCTGGGCTACTTCTCGTGTCACTCCCACACCGTGGTCCAGGATAACTCGTATTTCTTCTTCCTCAGGTGAGCCCGCACCTCCCATCCACACGCCTCCCTGGCCCATTTGCGTCACCTCCCGAGTCACCGTTTTCTGGGGCCAGGTCAGGAGCTCCAGTGGAACCCCGTCCCCGCGTTAGAGTATGCCCGGGCGCCTTCCCTCAGCCCGCATTCTCTTCTGCTCCAGAGATCCTGGGTACCTCTGGCTAAAGTTTTGAAAAAACAAGGATGATTTCTGTGCGTGGTGCACAGAAGAGTGATTCAGGCAGAAGTGCAAGGTGGTTTCCAAAATCCATTTGACTTATCTTTTTGTTTGTTTTTTGAAATTGGATTCAGTGGGAGTAGTTTGGGATGACGAGGGGAAAAAACAACTTTGAAATCAGACTGTTGTTGGAACTATGGCTCTGCCCATCCTGTGATTTTGAGCAAGTTGCCTTCTCAAGGACCTTGTTATCTTCACCTTCATGGTGTGAGAAACCAGGTTGGTTGAGACTGAAACACAGTAACTCATGCAGAACACCTGGTGCAGGTTAGATGCAGAAGGAATGGTCTGTCTCTCTTCCCCCCACCTGCTCAAAAGCCTCCATGTGAGTGGTGTGGAATGTAGCCCAGCTGTCTTCTTGTATCACTCATATCAGCTGCCAACAGCCCTCCATGCCAGGCTGTTCAAAATAGCAAAGGTTTATGAGGGGCCTGCCAGGAGTAAGACCCTGGGTTACAAAGCTTTGGAGAGGCGAGAGGTGAATCAGGAAGGAGGCCCTCTCTGATCCAAGACTCCTGGAATCTCATCAAGTTCTATGAAAGTTGGCTTGCTGTCAAGATGGAATGCAGGTGTGTAAGCATTCAGTCGATGGGTGCGACTGAAGTCTGCAGCAGAACAGCAGGTGGAACCCTAAATGCATGGGTTGTCTCCAGTTGAATTTGGAGAGAAACATCAAAACAGTATGGAACATGTAAACCAGTTTCGTTAGTGCAAGAATCCACAATTGTGACCGGTAATGGTTCCAGTCTTCCCTGGCTGTGAAGCAGCATTAAGGACACCTGGAATGACTGTGACCCCGGGCTGCAGATTCACTTTTCGCTCTTGAGATTTCATGTCTCTCTGAGAAAGAAAACAGTGAGTTCCACAGAGGAGTGTTCATAAGCTCATGGCAACACATGTTTTCCATACTGAAGCCAGAATATCTAAGTTTAGAATACATGGTGTGCTTTGTGTTGGCTTGAATGGTTTAGCTAGATGAAGCTGAATTTTTTTAAATTGCTGGGGAGGTAGTTTCTAAGTCAGCGAGGAGTGAGACAGTACCCTTCTTGATAGAGAGAGACTTAACTCAAGAGTTTTCATGTTTTTGTTTAGAAAGAACACTGAGAACCCAGCTCTGAAACCATTCAACAATGAAACGTTATTTTCCAAAGGGAAAAGCTGGAGTTCTTGAGCAGACATTCTTTTTTTCTGATTTTTATCATGACGTATAATTTTGTCCACCGGCTCTGTGGTGGTCAGCCAACTCTTTCATCTTTTACTCTGACGTATTTACAAAAAGTTAGGGTAGAAATACTGAGTCAAACGGTAGTCTGACAGGTTTTCATTTCACAGGGCTTGGTTGCCCTGTGTTGTATGAACTGCGTACAATTCATTCCTCTTCTGTTACTCTGGGCCCCGCTGAGACGAGAACAGATTCTGGTCACTGTCACCGGAGAAAGTGGCAGTGGAAACTCACCGGGGAGCCCTACTTGCCTCTTTAGGCCTAAGGGTGTAACTTTCATCTCTCCTTTTCCTCTTTATTACCTCATCTTTCCCACGAGCAATTTCTGCTTGGCTCTATAAAATGATAACCAACATTTATACAGCACTCACTCTGTGACAGATGCTTTATTTATTTTTTTCTAATGCAATCTTTTTACCACCACCAAGAAGTAAGTTGCTATTCTCATCCTCTTTTTACAGATTGGAATACAGAAACTTAGAGAATTTTAGAAATTCATTTCATGTCCGAAGATGAGTAGCAATGGTAGGATTTGAACCTGGGTCATTGCAACTGGCTTTCCTTTCACCAAGAAACAACACTGTCTATGAGAAGGAGGGCCCCTTGGGAGATACACAAATAGATGAACACACGTGAATGCACACATTCCCCCCTCTGCTGTCCCAGCCTCATCTTTTGAAAACCTTAAGGATAGATTCCATAGTTTGAGGCAGAGAAACTTAGAAATCGAAACTCCTCTAACGAAAGCCATGTGGGACAGCGTCGTGTAATTGGTGAGACCGTCACAGTCTTCTGTGACTCTTGACTGAAGCTGGTACACCTCATGTGTGTCCAGCCTACATATCTTGTTTTTTTCCCCCTCTTCTACATTAGGATGGATGAAAATTATAACCTCTTGCCTCATGGAGTCAATTTCCAAGATGCCATCTTTCCAGACACTCAAGAGAACAGAAGGATGTTTTCCAGCCTTTTTCAGTTTTCCAACTGTTCTCAAGGGCAGCAACTGGCAACATTCCTCAGTGACTGGGAGATCCAGGAAGACAATAGGGTAAGAATTGGCTGTACCCTATGCACAGCAAAATAGTAGCTACATCTTGTATGAATTTTGTGACCAAAGGAGACAAGAAAACTCTACCAAAGCCCAGACCAAAAGGTATTATCCTCCTGTCTCTCCTTCCCTTCAGGGAGTTAAAAATACCCTGCTCATAAACTTTGGATTCCTGAGGCTACACTCTTTGGCACGGGCTTCCTGACATGGTGAGGGAACAAGACGGGATGAAGGCTGGTACACTGTGCCTCAGTTTCCTCTTCTGTAGTGTGGAAACAACAGTGGCATCTACACTATAGTACTGATGCAATATGACTTACTGTGTAAAAAATTAAATATTGTAAAGCCCGTGGCATAGTACTTGACAAAGTAAGCACTCAATAATGTGAGCCATTATGACAATTACCGTAGTTGTCATTGACTGCACAGGGCGCTAAGGGATTTTCTATGTAAAGGAAAAAGCCAAGGAAATGAAATGATTGTCGTAGCTAACACTTCTGATTCTCAGGTAGAGTTGTCAAGGTGTGGAGGTACAGAGTGGCTGACGTGGCTGGGGAAAGGAAGGGTCGGGATTATTTGGGGTATGAAAATAGAAAAGGGATCTTCCAGTCTGAATCGGATGCCATAGTTGTGGGGAAATGTTAAGGATGGTCTCTTTCCCACAGCTGTGGCATTGACAGTTGGCATGGACGTGGCATGGTGGTGATTGTGGGCTAAGTCAGTGGAGATGGCCTGTCACTCCTCGTCCTCCATCTGGTATGTTTAGAGGAGTGTGACAGACTGCTGGAGAGAGCTCTGCTGTGGGTACGCTGCGGCACAAGGGCTTTTTTATGGGTTCATGAACCAGTTTGCATCTGTTAGGTGGCTCCTGCGGGCTTCCACGTGGAAGTATAAAATGGTGGCCATAGAGTTTCTCTCCTGTCTGACACCCGCCCAGCCTTCCAAACAAGCAGTAGCCACTATTAGTTTCTCGTAAATATTCAGTGAGTATTTTCATCCAACAAATAATCCAGACGTGTTACTGACCATCATCTCTGACACAGTGGCAGCACTCTATGTACACTTTGCTAAACCTTGGCTTTGTTTACAAGTAGGTCTTGAAGATGTTTCCATATCAATATCAATGCATATGAAGTTGCCTTAAAAGGCTGCATGGTATTCGGTTGTATGGATGTGTCACAGTGTATTTAATCTAGCCTCCTACTGATAGGTAGTTCGCTTTGTTTCCACTATGTTGCTATTACAGGGAGTGTGGGCATATATGATATTGTCCATACCTCATTTGGTGGGATTGTAGAGTCCAATTTGCAGCAGATATTTTCCAGAATGTCATATGGGTGGAGACACATGGTAGGTTGCATTTTTTAGTTTGCTTCTTTTACTTAGTCTAATGCATGTGATAGTCTTCTATGTTGTGTGTATCAGTAGTTTCTGCCTTTTTTTTTTTTTGCTGAGAAGTATTTCATTATAGGGATGTGCCACGGTTTTTATCATCCATTCACCTATTGAGAGGTATTTAGGTTGTTTCTAGTTTTAGGCTCCTGGAGCTTCTGTACACATACATGTCAGGTTTTTGTGTGAATACAAATGTTGGTCTCTATTGGGTAAGTATTTAGGATGGGTTTGCTGAGTCATAAGGTAAGTGTGTGTTTAACTTTGTAAGAAACTGCAGACTTGTTTTTGAGAGTGGTTGTACCATTTTGCATTTACATTAGAAATGTATGAGCACTCCAGTTTTCTGCATCTTTATTTGTACTTGGTATTGTCAGTTAGAAAAAGTAGACATTACAATAGATTTGTGACATCTCGTTGTGTGTGGGTTTTTTTTTTTGTTACGTTTATACATATATGTGAGATCATATGGTACTTTTATTTGACTTATTTCACTTAGCATAATGCTTGCAAGGTTTATCCATGTTGTTGCAAATGGCAGTATCTCCTTTTTAAAGGCTTAATCCATTGTGTATATATACTACAATTTCTTTTTCCATTAATCCATCAGTGGACACTTAGGTTGTTTCCGTATCTTGGCTATTGTAAGTAATGCTGCAATAAACAGGAGTGCATGTATTTTTTTTCTAATTAATGTGTTAGTTTGCTTTGGATAAATACCCAGAAGTGGTATAATTGGATCATACAGTGTTTTTCAATTTGCATTTTTTGAGGAACCTCCATACTGTTTTCCATAGTGGCTGCACCAATTTTCATTCCCATCTGCAGTGCGTGGGGGCTCCCTTTTCTCCACCTTCTCTCCAATACCTAATATTTCTTGCCTTTTTGATAATAGCCATTCTAACAGGTGTGCTGTGATATCTCATTGTGGTTTTGATTTGCATTTCTCAGATTAGTGAAATTGAACATTTTTTCATGTGTCTGGCCATTTTTGTGTCATCTTTGGGGAAATGTTCAGGTCTTCTGCCCATTTTTTAATCACAGTTTTGTTGTTGAGTTATATGCATTCTTTATATATTTTGGATATTAACTCCTTATCAGATATATTTGCAAATATTGTCTCCCATTCAGTAAGTTGCCTTTCATTTTGTTGGTTTCCTTTGCCGTTTAGAAGCTTGCTAGTTTGATGTGGTTCTAGGTGTTTTTGTTGACCTTGTTTGAGGTGACAGATATAAAAAAAAAAAATTCTGCTAAGACCAGTGATGAAGAGTTTCCTGCCTGGATTTTCTTCTAGGAGTTTTATGGTTTCAGGTCTTAGACTTAGGTCTTTTAATCCATTTTGAGTTTATTTTTGTGTATGATGTGAGAAAATGGTCTGTTTACATTCTTTTGTGTGTTGCTGTCTGGTCTTCCCAATACCATTTATTGAACAATATTTTCCCCATTCATATATTCTTGCCTCCTTTGCTGCAGATTAATTGGCCATATAACCATGGGTTTATTTCTGGGCTCTATTCGGTTCCACTGAAGTGTACCTCTGTTCTTGTGGCAGTACCATACTGTTTTGATTACTATAGCTTTGTAATATAGTTAGAAATCTGGGTGCATGGTTAACTTCAGCTTTGTTCTTCTTAAGATTGCTTTGGCTATTTGGGGTCTTTGTTTCCATACAAATTTTATTATTCTAGTTCTGTGAAAAATGCTATTGATAGGTATTGTATTAAATCAGTAGTTGGACATTTTTACAATATTCTTCCAATCCATGAGCACTGAATCTTTACATTTATTTGTGTCATCTTCAATTTTGTTTATTAATATCTTTCAGAGTACAGAGAAATAGTCTTTCAGAGTACAGGTCTTTTACCTCCTTGGCTAAATTTATTCCTAGATATTCTTTTATGCAAGTGTAAATGGGATTGTTTCCTCAATTTCTCTTTCTGATCATTCATCACTAGTGTATAGAGTGGGCCCCCATCAGACCTCAAAGGATGGGCCTTGGGGTAAGGAGGAAGTGGCAGCATATTGGGTCAGGTACATGTGGGGCTTCTCTGGGCTGCAGGAGAGTTTCCATAGAACACTGCCAGTTCCATTTTGGGGCTTGGGGGAGATCATGTCACTAGGACAGCTAGGTGGCTTCTTGGTCTTCTCACTCACTGTCCTTCCTCCTAGAAGGCTGGGGTGGGGGTATCCTGTTGGCTTGGGGCACCCCCCAGTTTGGGTCTTCCTGACGGTGAGCTCAGCTCTCAGCCCCACTGTGACTCACATCTGGAGCTCACCCTCTGCCCCATGGCCCGTGGCCTCCCAGCTCCCCAGGTTCCGACCAGGTCTTGGTGCCCTTTCCACTCTCCCCTTCCCTTCCCCCCTGCATTTTGAAGGCCATTATGAGACCAAGCTTAGGGGGATAGCTGGCCACATGTATGATTTTTTTATATTCCATGTAAGTGCTATCACTAGAATATGTTATCAGTGATAATCAGTCAGCTGTATCCCCTCTGTCCAGAGAGATAACAACTGTAAAAACACACTTTGAGAGAAAAACAGGAGCAGAGGAATGTAGGCAGTCCCTGCCAGCAGAATAGTTATTTTGGTGCAATGGAAACCTTTGGCCTGCGCTGAACTGCCCCGTTCTTGTGTTTGGTTGATGATACCTCACATGGAACACGGCGACTGGCTTGGCTAGGTTCAGAAAGCATAAATGGAAACTCCAGACAGGAAGTTTGAAAACCTGGCCTTGATGTCTACATGGGATGAGGTTTTTTGTTTTTTTTGTTTTCACTGTACCCAGCAGGCCTGACCTATCCAAAAATTTTTATTATGGTGGCCTAGGTTATTTAAGATTTGGGGTGCTTTGTCCATGACCCCTTATCTCTCACTATTAGAAGGGCGATTGTCCACGCTCTTTGACCATCTTGGACCTTTCTGAAATGTTACCTAGCTCTTGGGTGCTTCTGTGTCTCACACATGTCATCATAGATGAAAACAGGGAAGAAAGTGACTCACTGAAGGCCACAGAATTTGTTAGGTAGGAAAAGAAATTCAGGTCCTCTGATGTCTGGTTTGGTCCTTTTTTACTAACATCGTGCTGCCTGGGGAAAAGCTGGGGTCACATGCAAGAGGTTTGGGGACATGAGAGCTGGGTCAGGTTTGCCCGGAAGTCCAAAGTCCTGTGGAGGTTGGTAATGGGCTGGGAGTCAGAGGGGAGCTCACACCTTCCCATTGACAAGGAGACAGCAGCCCTCTACCAATCATTCCTACTGCCAACGTCGTGGAGGAGACTTCCATTTTGGAAGAGTGTGGTCGGCCCCCTCTGCCTTTCACTGAATGGAGGGTGCCGGGGCAAGAGGGTAGCAGGAGCTGAGAACTGAGGTGCAGGAAGGGCACTGGTCATGTAGGTCCTCAGGAAGCCCTTTCCCACTTTCCCACATATGTGCCTGCAGTGGGAAGGGCTCTGAGTGAGCCCGTGGAGGTCTGGGAGGAGTGAGGTGTATTCACTGCGTGGGTCCTGTTCATGCCCGAGAATGTCCTGGCTCCTTTCAGAAAGGATAGCAGCTGCCTGCCTGCCTGTTCTGCCTGGGTGTTGGCTCAGCTGATCCTTTCCGGGTCACTTCAGGGAGTTAGTTTTACTCTGTGGTGCACATGGGGTCCACAGGCCACCAGGAACAGGGAGGGAGGCCGGCATCTCAGGGCAGGGGCTGGCCTGGGGATCTGATTCCATCTAGTGACAGAAAAGCATTTTTTTTTCCCTTCAAACTATGGTAATTTTGTAAATTTATGTGTTCGAGTAATTAACCTTGACACTACCCCGTGAGGAGACAGATTCCCAATCTAAACTGTGGACACTGAGAAATTGAAGTAGATGGGTTTAATGACATGCCTGACTTTGCAAAATGCTTTATAATTGCTCAGCTATTATTCAGTTTTTGGAGAACTTTTCAGGAGTCTCTAATCTGGGTAGAGACATGCTGTTTAAGAATGAAAAACAGGTCACTTAAAAAACAAAAGAATTAATTATTTTCTTTGCCTGGTAGAAATCTCTGAAGCTTGGAAAAATTAGAGTTGGGGCTTCCAGGATGTGAGGCTGTTTATTAAATGGCACCAAAGTCAATAAATGGTGTATTGAAGCAGAGCAGCCTTTAAAAGGCAGAAGCGGTTATGTTGGGGGGAGGCTGAGAATGGCCCGGGTCCACTTTCTGCCCCATTCTGGTTAAGTCACTCAGCTCAGTGGACTCTTATGGTGCTGGAGGAAACCAGGAGGGCAAGGTATTCCAGAAAGAACAGAAGCGTGGGAGCTAGAGATCTGGAACATGGATGGTGTGGGGCTCTGTACTCTGGGAGATCACTTAAATTTCTGGGTCTCAGTTTCCACCTCAGAGTCCAGCTGGTATGATAAACCTTGCTTTCCCATCGTTTGTTGAGATGGGCCAAAGGCAGATGATGCAGGAGAGTGCTTTGAATGCCATCAAGCTCTATGAAAAAGTAAGGCCTGGCGAAAGAAAGACTCTCCATTTTCAGAAAATGGTGACAGTTGAGAAAGGTCTGTAAGTAGCTATCATAGACTTCCCGGCCTGTGTTCTGATTCGAGTTGAAGATTGCCCCCACCTGCCCTTTTTCTTTAATTGGTCCAGATGGTATTGGAGAACATGGTTCCTATCTGCAGGTGAGAGGGCTGATTCCCAAACTCGGGATTCCATGGACTGGCCTGTCCAGGCAGGCACAGGTGGCATTGGGGAGCCACAGCCCATGGCTGTGGGACCTAACACTCGAATGTTTCCAGCTTTGTTGAGAAGATGGAACTGGGAGCTCCCAAGAGGATCAGGGGAGGGCTGAGCGAGGCACATGCAGTTCCTGTTCCCAAATACACCGAGCAGAATTGATCCCCATCCCAGGGGGTGTGAGTGAGGGTCCCATAGGGACCAGGAAGCTTCCTCTAATGAAACACCCTCTACATAGAAACTGGACAGTGGAGGAGAGATGCTTCCTGACAAACGTTACCATTTTAAAGTAACTTAAGCCCCAAGAAGGGATGCTGAGGGCTTTTTATATCACTTCCAGATGCTGCTTGTCCACAGACTGTGACAAGTATATTGAAAGCATATTGAGACATCACTTTAGGATCATGTGGGGAAAAGCTCGAAAAGAGGACGTAGAAGCAACGTGTCTGGATGGGAGATTCACTTTCTATGCTAGAGACTCTTAATGATGGGTAGTCAGTGAAAACGAACTCTTCATTTACTTTCGTAGAACTCAGTGATTTATCAGCCTGAGTGAATTATATTCTGAATCCTACTTGCTGCCCACTCGGGTCGGATTTATCTTTTCCACATGTCATCTTATAGTTCAGCATAGTAAGGAAGCCCTGTTTTTAGGGATGCGCCTCCTCTGGGTTCGGTTTTGCATGATGCCAAAACCCCCAAACTGTTTGCATCAAATGCTAATGAAGCACGATCACCTGAGAAAAGCATTAACAGATTGCTGCCTTGTTCATATGCTTTGAGTCTCACGGCTTTGTTTTTACTCAAATTAACTATTTTAGTCACAACCATTAGAGTTTAATAAAATATGTCAACATGTTTGCCTTTCCATATGCCTCATGAGACCTTCAGTGACTTAAACCTATAAATCATACACATACAAAATCAAAATCTAACAATCTTTTTGGGAGTAGGAAGAAGAAATACATAATTGAGTTCTAGTTCATGAACTTGCTAATCATAATTACAAGATGAGCATGCTGTGACCTTGTGTGATAACTAACGTACATGAACATACAATGTATAAGATGTTGGTGTTGGGAAGACCTTTTAGCAGTCCTTTTAAATTTTGTACATGAACTTGAGTCCCTAGATTAGAGCATTTACCAGCAAGTGATTTTCCTGCAAGTCATTCACTCTCTTGGTCTTTTCTTTCTTCATCTGTAGAGTTAATTATTAATGATGCCTTTGGCTGCAAGTAAGAAAGAAATATGGACTCAATTAATTTAAAACAATGAGGAAATATACTTGAGGTAAAAGAAGCGAAAGCTGTGCAGCTCCAGGCAGAGTCTGACCAGCTTTTAGGGACCCCTGCGGGCAGCTCTCTGACTTGGCATTCCTCTGTGAGCCTTGTCCTCAGGCTAGCTTGCCTCCGCACAGCAAGAAGGCTGCGGCAGTGCGAGGCATCAGCTCCAGACACAGCAAGACCCATAAGGGGAGACATTCTCTCTTCCTGTGTGGCTTTTATTAAGAATAAAAATATTATTCTCATGAACAATTCCCCGTGCCCACTACCAGGAGACTCGATCATTTCACTGACCACAGTGTGTCACTGCTTGTACCTACAGGGCCTCCTTAATTAGCTTAGACCAGGAAGGACCGCCCCCCTTCTAGGACAACGTCCACCTCCGAAGTAATGGCCCAATCAAGATAAATTGGGGTTCATTAGGAAGGGGGAGAAGGATTGAAGTAACCAATATAATAAACCCTGTGGGATTCTAGTGAGGAATCACTGCGCAGCATATGGTTTATAAGTAAACACGTACAAAACCCTTCACACAGTGCTTAGGACATGGGAAGTGCTACCTATATGTTTTGCAGTATATATGTGTATTGGATAAGGCTCAGAGTGCCATACCAATAAAAAGTAGTATTGTGAATGGTGGTGTTTTATTGGAGATGAAAGGATCGATGCCAAGGTAAATAAAGGAGGAACTCCTAGCTGATACTCAAAGAGGAGACTGAGTGACCCATTGACGTATATTTGGTCCTAGTCTTTATACTGGGAGGGGTGAGTGCAGCCTTCTAAATAAAAGAAAAATAGTATTTCCCAGCATGTTAATGAATTCCAGTCCCAATTTGCTCTTCTTTCCCACAGTTATTTTCTTTCACCAGTTGAGAGTGGTATTTAACTGCAAAAGTATTTTTCAAATAGCTGGAGGTCTTGTAACCAAATAAGTTTAGATTTGTTTACTTTGATGGGGGAGAGAAAAGAGGGGGAAGATCATGTGCTATGTATCTATGTATGGAAATTTAAATATCTCTATGAAAAGTAGACACATACTTACAAGAAACCATATGAAAGCCGAGCAACCCTAGCCAAGAGAAAAGAAAAAAAAATTAGCTTCTTGAAGCTTTTAGTTACAACTAAAAATAATCTTCCTAGTCCATATTTGAAACATTACTCAGGAAAAAATTTACTCTGTGTATCCTGAAGGATTTTAGAAAAGCTTATTTTCACATTGTGTGACTTGAAGGTCCCTGTTGTAGCTGGCAGCGTTGAATGCCATTTGAGACTTAGGTTTTTGTTCTAACCACTTGATGATGGCATTTAAAATGTAACAGGTGACAATTGTAAAACTGTGTTTTCAAAGAAAGAAGGAAAGAAGCAGTTTTAAATGTAAAAACCTTTTCATGTTAGTACAGCAGGTTTTATTCTTATAGCCTTGAAGAGATTGCGGGGATTTCCTGTTATGTATTTTTCGTAAATGTAAAGCAAATTGCTTAAAGGGAGGGTGTTCCTCTGAGAGTAGAACCTGTCCTGTCAAATCTTCTCACAGCAGGGAAGCCAGAGAAGGCAGGGGGGAATTTTGGCATGGAAATAGTTTCTGTTTTCATTTTTTTTGTGGTCGTCTATGAAATTTTACTTCTGAACTTCAGAAAGCAACATTCCATTATTTATAATCAATCTTGTAAAAGCTGATGTTTGCCGATCTATGTGGTTTGGCTCTTAGCATCTATATAAATAATCATTTCTTCTTTTATCAGAGATTTACATTTCCTCCCACTCATGCCCCTCAAAAAGGAGTCATAGGGGTGTTTTTCTTTTGTACACTTCTGGAGTATTTTCTTGGACATTGAGACTTCAAGCTATTTGGAAGCCCCATAGGGGGTGGTTGGAGCAAAGCTGGATCACCAAGGAGTGGGTTGAAGTGGAAACTGCCCTGATGTCAGCAGGGGACTTGGGGTGGGACATCCTTTCTACACCCACCTCCCTGTGAGCTTGAACTCCATTGACTGCCTCATGCCGGTCCTTCTAATGGACTTCACCAGTTGTAAGGGATGCTCCAGGCTTAAGAGCAGACATGGATGGAGAGCAGGGTACATGTATACAGTGGTCCCAGAACCATGGCGAAGACACAACAGAGAAACCCCAAATTGTGTATGCAATATTTTCGCAAAGGCTCACAATGACCATTTCTGTTAATGGATTTGGTACATAGACTGTAGCTAGGATTTTAAGACTGATGGAGGCATTTTCTCTTTCTCCACTTTGCCTGCTGTTTGGCTTTGTTCTTCTTCTTTGGCTTTAAAGGAAATACTAGTCTTAAGCAAGGAGTTGACCCACCTGCCATTTCCTTTCCTGACACGTTCTTGGGGACCAGCAGACTTAGTGGGTAGGAGTTGCTTACTTGGCAGGTTCTGTGACACAGGTTTTCACCACAGCCCTGGGAAGTGTATGCTGTCATGATCCTCATGTCACAGACGTGGAAATTGAGACGTGGTGGCGTGCGTTAAGCCACTTGTCTCAGTCACTCGGCCAGTGGGGGCAGAATCCGGGCTGGGGCTTGCCTCTGTGGGATTCCAGGCCCACCCTGGTTCGTGGCAGCACACAGAGCTGTTTGTGGATGGCGGTGCTCTCTGCCAACACCTTAACTGACAACAGCGTTGCTAAGTGGAGTGTGTGTTTCTAGGTTCCTCCCCTGCTTTTACACACTTTGTTCCTCCTCCTGCCTACTTTTCTCCCACTGAGATATATTCTAAGAACACTATCCACACTGTAAAGGGTAAGGAAGTCTGAATACTACCAAAAACTCCCTTGTGCTTGTGCAGATGCTTCATACTGTTGCCTGGCAGCTGCTTCTGGGGAGGTCTCTCCCTGCATACCAGTTGAAACTTCAGCCTGGATGGGGAAGGGTTCTTGACTCTGAATGAGAAAGAATTCTTGAGTAGGGCAGCAGAGTGTAGGTAAGGAAGGAATTCATTAGAACACGAGTAGTAATGAATGGCGGATGCCCTGCAGGTGGCTGAAAGCAGGGAAGTGCAGAGAGGAGGGAAAGTTCGGTGAACTCCTACTAGGCATAGGGTAGATTCCCTTGCCAACTCTTAAAGCCAGGGTCACCTGGCATCGCTTGTCCACTTGGATCTGCACGGTGTGGGGATCAGCCCTAGCACCCCAGGATTTGGGGAGCTGTGGAGCATGGGCTGGAGTGAGATAATGTTCTGAGAACTTCTCAATGGAAGGAGGTTTTCAGGCAGGCTACTAACGAGCAGGTCATGCAGCTGCAGTTCCATCCAGGTCACCCAGAGAATAGGAATTTGCAGGCCCAAATCAGAGCTCTCAGCAACCCCTCCTGGCTTATTAGGAGTAGAGTGGAGACACAGTGAATGCTTGGAAATAAAATGAAATAGCAAAGAGACAAAGATGCTTACCACTGGAAGAATGCAGAGATAAAACACAAGTTGGGCAGTGAGAAAGCTTTATTTAAAAGTACACACTTAATGGGGAATGTGGGCAACCTTAGAGGTGGTGCACCGAAGGGTTTAGGGTTCTGTCTTTTAAGGCTTTCAAGAATGGGGCACAGGGCAGGGGTGGGGGGTGTTGAGGGTAGGCTTGACTTGTGGTCTCATGATGTCTCTCTCTCCATTGAAGGACACCGTGTCCTCATCCACAGTCAGTCCTCTAGACAATTCTGTAAGATAAACTTAACGCAAGGAATTTATTGATCCTGTTCTTCTCCAAGATAGTGGTTACTTGCAAGCACTGGGAACATATTACTTAAGACTGACTGCCCTGTCTTAAGATAGGGTGGGTTTGTGGGTAAAACTGTAACATTTCCAGAGTATCTCACCTGGCTTTAGTGCATTTGCATATCCTCAGGGGTGGAGAGAAGTTCATCTCCATGTCAGTGGGTGATTCCCTGGGCAACCAAAGGCGTGTCTGAACCTGAGAGTTTAAAGGGAGGGGCTGGCTTGCTTGCTGGTTTGCTTCTCCCAGAGCAGAAGAGAGACAGCCCTCGACTGCAGTTTGTAAGCAATAAATGGGTTTTAAACTTTATTTCTCCCTTTGACTGATTTTGGTTTTTAGAGGTATTTTGCCCCGGGATTTCCTCTCCCTGGACTTACAGCTGGTGGCAGTCAGCAGGGTGCTCTGAACACAAAATCTGTCATAATACATGCGACCCTTGGTCCTGTGAATGGCAGGGAGGCCCCAGGGGATGCAGCGGCAGAGGGTGCTGCTTCACTTATTATCCCCCAGCTGCCGGGCTTCCAATTTGGGGACCCCTAGTGGGGAATTGATCTAGGGTAAAGTACCTCTTAGAGGAGTGGGACCTTCCCCAGAACTGGATAAGGGTGGAAACACTGGAAGCTGCAGAATTAGCCCTCCGTGAGTTGGAAGACTGCTTGGAGACCTTAGGGGACCGTGTAGCGGCTGGCATTGTAGGGTCTCTTTTCATCGAGATAGTGGAAAATGTTATACAGGAGAAAGAGAGGATTATTGAGGGACTTAGGCAGGAGAGAGACACACTTCAGCACCACTTGGAGGAGCTGGGTAATAACCTATGGGATGCTGTTAAAGAAGAGAGACACTTACTGAAAAGGCAGGTCACGCTCCAGGAAGATTCCTTAGCAGCGGCGATGGGGGAGGCAGCAGGAAAAGCCTCATTGCAGGAGGCCATGGGGGAGGGGGACGAAAGAGTAGTGCCTTCAGCCCCGGAAATGGTGGAGGAGGAGCCCTTGGTGGAGGAGGCCGAGGGAGAAGAGGGGGAGGTGGGGCCGTTGGCAGATCTGCTCCCCAGGCCACCGCTAGTGGTACCATTTTCTCCTGTTTTATTAAAGGCCTGCCCAGCCCCCTCCCCAGGCTGTGGAGCCCTCCATGCTCTGCCCCTATACCCAGGATGAGCTGGTGGACATGAGCATCCAGTATAGGCAGAGGCCATCGGAATCTCTGCCTACATGGCTTTTACGTCTCTGGGATGTGGGGGTGGAAAACATTGTTGTGTCCGCTACTGACATAAGTAGAATGGCTTCCCTGATGACTCACCCTTCCCTCAGGCAGCGGTTGCAAAATACCCATCACGCCTCAGGGAATCAGACACTCCTGGAATGGCTGACAGCTGCCATCAGAATAGTTTGGCCTAACCAGGGTGATTTACCATATTTTCCCAGTAGTTGGAAAACATATGCAGAGCTCCAACAGGTACTGTGGGAATTGGGTATGAAAAATATCATCTATAATATGGACCCCCATGACCTTGATGAGGAGGTGTTCACTGTAGGAATGAGAAATCTGGTGCTGCATACAGCTCCCACATCTCTCTTGCCCCCCACCTAGGGCAACCCATAAGTAGGCTACTCGTACTTTAGCAGGTCTGGGGGAGGTTGAAATAAGGGCACGGAGGGAAGTACAGGCCACGACTGAAAGGAGAGATGCAAAAGGCCCTGTGAAGGTCTTGAGGACCCAAATGTGGGTTGATGTGATAAAGGCCAGGGTAGTGAAAGAAAAACTGGATGGGCAGCCCAATAGAATCTTGTTAGAACTGTGGCACCAATTAAAGCCAGAGCAGCAGTTCCAGCCGCTGAGGTCCAGGACACAAAAACCAGAGTCAAAGCCTCATGCCCGGCCTGTGTCCCTGCAAAACGTCATGGGAGACAGTACTCAGGATTCGCCCGAGCCCTCATCCCCCAGGAGGATGATTGGGCATCGCGGTTCGACTGAGGGGGGTGGTCAAAGCCCCCACCTTGGGGGACATGGTGTAGAATTAGCAATTCATTGGTCCCCTGTGAATGTACAATGTGTCCTGGCGCTGGTGGACACAGGAGCCGAGTGTTCTCTGATTCGTGGCAACCCTGAACGTTTTCCCGGGACCCCTGCTTTGATATATGGCTATGGGGGTAAGGCAATTAGAGTGAAGAAAGCCCAAATCTCATTGGGGATAGGATGTTTACCCCCAAAGGAGTATACTGTGTACATTTCTCCCATCCCTGAATATATTTTGGGGGTAGATGTCCTGCAGGGCCTGTGGTTACAGACCACTGCAGGTGAGTTCAGACTGAGGGTACGTGTGGTAAAGGCAGTTCTGAGGGGACATGCTGAGCACCCACCTGTAGCTCTGCCTGGACCTCGGTGGGTGACAAACACTAAGCAGTATAAGTTGCTTGGGGGGCACAAGGAAATTGGAGAAACTGTACAGGAGTTGGAGAGGGTGAGCATCGTAAAGCCCATTCATAGTCCTTTTAATCCCCACTGTAGCCAGTGAGAAAGCCAGACGGCTCCTGGCATATGACCATGTACTACAGGGAACTGAATAAAGTCACACCCCCTTTGCATGCTGCCATCCCCTCTATAGCAGACATTCTGGACACCCTCAGTCATGAGCTGGGAACATATCATTATGTAGTAGACCTTGCTAATGCTTTCTTCTCTATTGACATAGCACAGGAAAGCCAGGAACAGTTTGCCTTCATATGGGAAGGCCCGCAGTGGACCTTTACTGTCCTTCCACAGGGATATCTCACAGTCCCACCATCTGTCATGGACTTGTAGCCCAGGATTTGGCTGCATGGAAGAAACTGCAACAGTGCGGTTGTATCAGTACATTGATGATATTATGCTCACATCTGATTCTCTTTCAGATTTAGAAGGGGCAGTTCCTAGACTGTTGCAACATGTGCAGTAAAAAGCATGTGCTGTGAACAGCACCAAGGTTCAGGGACCTGGTTTGTCTGTGAAATTCTTGGGGGTTGTCTGGTGGGGTAAAACTAAAGTTGTTCCTGAAGCAGGTATAGACAAGGTCCAGGCTTTCCCCAC